>CAUOFW020000992.1:1081600-1104348 GCA_963454935.2 Ilex paraguariensis
TGGGGGCTGAGGAGTTAAATATATACTCCAATTCTCAGTTGGTGGTCAACCAACTTTACAGGAAGTATAAAGCCCGTTCAAATGCCATGATCTTGTACATAGAGAAGGCAAGGGAGTTGCTTGGACGATTGAAGTCCTACAAGGTGATCCAGATCCCAAGAGACCAAAATGAACATTTTGATGCTCTTGCTACTCTAACTTCTATTGATAAATAAGGTTTAAAGTGAACGATTGAGGTGGAGTATCTTGAGAAGCCAAGCATACATGAAGACCCAATAAATGTCAATTGCGTGGAGCAAGCACCAAGTTGGATGGACCCTTTTGTTCATTATCTAAAGAATGAGGCTCTCCCAGAAGATAAGGAGGCAAGATTCATTGTCTCAAAGTTAGCTCGTTACTGGTTGTCATCGGATCATAAGCTCTACAAGAGGTCCTTCTCTGGGCCGTAGTTGCTATGTGTCCACCCTAGCAAAGTAAAAGATATACTTTATGAGATCCACGAAGGAGTGTGCAGTGTCCATGCTGGAGGAAGAAGCCTTGCCCTAAGGGCCATCTCTCAAGGGTATTGATGGCTTTATATTCAGAAGGATGCACAAGTATATGTTAGGAAGTGTGACAAGTTCCCAATGTTTGCTATTATACCTCGACAGCTAGCATTTTTATAGCCTCTTTGGATTTCAAGAATTTTTACATCAATCAAAAAATTTATTTGATCATCTGCCCTTTTTTTTGGTTATATGGCCTATTACACTTAACATTTGATCTTCAGTCTTTTTGGCGCATTTGGTTGGATCAAATGCAATCAACCTTTTGATTGATCGGAGAGGTTTGGTGTGATTGTTTATAATGTGTTTTAGTCTGGAGTTAATCAAGATCCACATTTTTCATCAAGGAACTTCTAATAATTTATATGATGGATTCACTTAGCGAGAACGTAATTTATAGATTGGATTGGATTGAATGACAAGGACTTAGCCTCTTGACACTTTCAGCTTTACTGACCACCAAATTGTTGCCAATATCATGACATTCTTTTGTCATCAGCTTTATATTGTCTTCTTCTTCTTAGCAACTGGTCAAGAAGGGTACCAAGGAATTAAATTTCGTTTCGAAAAAGTTGAAACATCCGAAATGTTTTTGTTTACATGGAAATCGAAACGAATCATTGAATATCAAAATTTCTATGTTTTNCTGGTCAAGAAGGGTACCAAGGAATTAAATTTCGTTTCGAAAAAGTTGAAACATCCGAAATGTTTTTGTTTACATGGAAATCGAAACGAATCATTGAATATCAAAATTTCTATGTTTTGAAGTATTTCGGGGTCTTTTGACCTACGTTTTGGTTGTTTCGACTAATATTTCGGAAATAAATTTTCAAAATTTTTTTTGTTTCTATCTTGTTTTCGAAATACTTCTGAAACATTTCCGTTTCCAAACTCACTGAAACTATGCAGTGAAACGAAANGTTGTTTCGACTAATATTTCGGAAATAAATTTTCAAAATTTTTTTTGTTTCTATCTTGTTTTCGAAATACTTCTGAAACATTTCCGTTTCCAAACTCACTGAAACTATGCAGTGAAACGAAATTTTGATCTTTGGAGAGCACAAGCCTTGCATTTAGGCTTTTGGAGTGTTGGAATGCCCGACCTTTGTTTTAATTTGTGGGATTTAAATGGTCATTTTTCCCCTATATTTTATTTTAATAGTATTGCTGAAGCATGTATAAAATATTTTGATTGTGTCTAAATGGAAGGCGCCGAGTGAAAGGAAGAACTCTTCTCTCACTGAATATATAGTAGTTCAGTGACCTTTCGTTACACTTTGTGGTTCAAATTCAAATGCTTATGCTCTACTGTAAAGATGTTAACCATTTTGTGAAAGCAAAGGAAACAATACATTTTAAACCTACTGGGGAAATAACTGATACAATAAGCTTAGGGATAGACTGGATATGCACAAATTTGTTATTCTTAGCCATACTGGGGCAGTATATCTAAAAATATAGATATAAAATTTGTGCATACCTAGAATTAGTTCTTTTACTTCTCTTTCTCTCTCTCTCTCTCTCTGGTACAATATTAACATTACCACATATCTTCACAGTACGAGTAGAGGTATCTCAACATTAGAGTTTATGTGCGTTCTATGGAAAGAAGAGAGAGCACCCAAGTGGGGCATGATATTATACCTTGTCTTTGATGAGTGTTGGACTCATGAACTCCTGTTTGGAAGAATTACAGGTGGCTGGGCTAAAGCATAAGTGTTTAAATCCATTCTTTTACAAACACCTATCGCGAAGAACATGTTTTTGGGTGATCTGAATCCATATTTTTCACAAAACTTACCTAATCCGTTCTGTTATAAAACTGAACTTTTATTGTCTTCTTATGTTGGAACTTACAATTTAGGTGATTTTTACTTGGAAGTTCAAAGGTACAACTTTGGATTCCAAGGAGGTCTGTATGTATTTGGAAATTTATTTGATCATTTACACTTTTCCTTGTCATATGATCTGTTACACTAAGCATTTGATCTCGAGTCTTTTTTGTGCATTGGTTTTGTTCCATTAGAAATCAACCTTTTGATTGATTGAAGAGGCCTGATTGTGATCAATTTAGACCATGTTTCAGCCGAGAGCTAATCAATATACATATTTTTCATCAAGGAAGTGCTCATAATTTATATGTTGGATTCACTTATAAAAAAAAAGGTGATTTATTGGTGGGATTGGGTTGAATCACAGGGACTTGGCTTCTTGACCTTTTCAGCTGTGCTTCCTTCTTTCAGCTCTACTGACTGCCAAAGTGCTAACAATATCCTGTCATGTTCACGTGATCAACTCCAAATTTTCTTCTTCTTCTTCTCACTTTATCTAGTAGCAGTAGCTCAAGGAGGGCACAAACCTTGCGTTCAGGCTTTTGGAGCTGATCAGTTTGATGGGCAAGATCCAGAAGAGTGTAAATCCAGAAACTCATTCTTCAACTGGTGGTATTTTGGTCTGTGTGGAGGAGCCACAATAGCAATCTTGATTTTGAGCTACATTCAAGACAACCTTAGTTGGGGTCTTGGGTTTGGAATCCCCTGCATTGTCATGGGCCTTGCACTGGTTATATTCTTGCTTGGAAGTATAACTTATCGGTTTAGCATCAAAGGGGATGAGAAAAGCCCGTTTATCAGAATTGGTCAGGTGTTCGTCAAAGCAGCTAGGAATAGGCGAACTACCTCTTCAGCAATATCTATTGTNGTTATATTCTTGCTTGGAAGTATAACTTATCGGTTTAGCATCAAAGGGGATGAGAAAAGCCCGTTTATCAGAATTGGTCGGGTGTTCGTCAAAGCAGCTAGGAATAGGCGAACTACCTCTTCAGCAATATCTATTGTGGAGGAAGCCAAGGGAACCCTGCCTCACCAAGGTTCTCAACAATTCAAGTAAGTGATAGCATGTTTCAAGTAAGGAACATCATTGTAAGACTAGACATACAAGCTTTTGGTTTATGATTATCTTAGTGGAAAATTCTTGTATGTCACTGGATTGATGGGATGTTCATTGTTATTCAATTATAGTGTTCTGGGTTTGCTACAGGTTTCTCAACAAAGCCTTGGTTGCAGTTGATGGTTCAAAAGAAGACGAGAAGCTATGTAGCATCAGAGAAGTAGAAGAAGCAAAGGCAATTCTCAGGTTGTTTCCAATATGGGTTACATGTTTGGCATATGGCACTGTCTATGCACAGTCATCAACTTTATTTACCAAGCAAGGATTAACCATGGACAGATCCATTGGTTCAGGTTTTGATATACCAGCTGCTTCACTACAATCTTTTATTGGCATTTCCATTGTTACCTTTGTTCCCATCTATGACCGCATTTTGGTTCCCATTGCAAGAGCTATGAGTAGAAAACCCTCTGGCATAACAATGCTTCAAAGAATTGGAACTGGATTGGTTTTATCTGTTCTTTCCATGGTGATGGCAGCTATAGTTGAGAGGGAGCGCCTCAAAATTGCTCTAGAATACAGGCTGGTGGATATGCCAGAGGCGACAGTTCCCATCAGCGTGTGGTGGTTGGTACCTCAATATTTATTGTTTGGAATTGCTGATGTATTCACCTTAGTTGGTCTGCAGGAGTTTTTTTATGATCAGGTGCCTAGTGATTTGAGAAGTGTAGGTCTTGCTCTCTACCTCAGTATCATTGGCATAGGTAGCTTCTTAAGCAGCTTTCTCATCTATGTCATCGAAAAAGCAACGAGTGGAGATGGTCAATATAGTTGGATATCAGATAATTTAAATCGGGCACATCTTGATTACTTCTATTGGCTACTCGCGGGACTTGGTGCAGTGGCTATGGTAGCTTACTTGTATTTCACAAAATCTTATGTTTACCTTTGAAATACTATTTACAAGAATTGTCTAGGATGTGGACCATGCAAGAAAGACTTTTGAAATCGATTTGTCATTGTTTATAAACTGTTTATCAGCGGAATGGAATTAATTTTCTATTATCCTAAAGAGGCTTGAAATAAAAAAAAATAATGTTTTTGGTAGAAAAACATATTTAGTGATCATAGCACCACCCTAATGTCCTATTATTCCTAGTATGGCAGTGTGGCACCCAATTCTCTTAAAGAAATTAATGTTTCATTGGGAAATATTTTTTTAATCTATTCTTGGGGATTATTTTTTCTTCCTAGATGCTCTGTTGTGGCAAACTTGGGTATTATTTTTTCCTCTTGGATGCTCTGTTATGGAAAATTTCGTATGCGGGAAATCTTGTGTTCTTCCAAAACTATGATTGTAATCCTCTGGAAGCCATTAGTCGAGCCAATATATAAGCTTGCAGCTTCAGTAAGGCTGGTTCTGTCTAGCAAGGTGCAAATGGGACATTTTGACCCAATGGGAGATCTAATGCTGCTGGCTGTCTATGTGGTGCATTTGGTAAATGTTACTTGGATTCTTCTATTACCATTGCTAGGGATTGAGCATGGCATGAGGCCGTCTCCATATGGTCTGTTTCAGTTATTTGCTTATTCTCTCGCTCTCCCTCTGTCCTTGATGAAGCACAAGTGTGGTACCATCATTAGGGCATTGTAATATGTGGAAGATTATGCAGTGGTCTCCGCCTTCACTGACAGCCACCATGGTTAGTGAAGGCAGGTAAAGAAGAGTCTGCACATGGTTCTGCAGGTATGTTTGATTTGGTAACTTAGTGATATGGTCTGTGCATTGTTGGAGTTTTTAACACATGGACATGCTAAGCATTTTCCTAATTTAGGTTCAGTATATAGACAAGACCATATTTCAATCATTATCTCTTATTGTGTACGTGTTTGGTGATAAGCTTTATAGTGCATTCATTGGTTCATATGGCATCAAATTATCTAGAAATGCATAATTACAGACTGCTATGCTGAATGAAAGATATAATGCCAGTTGTATGCAGTCTGGAAAAGTTTAATATGGTACATATACATTGAAATTTTTAACTTCCGGAAGTGGAAGGAGAGTACTTTAAGTATATAGGTTTGTTAGCAGGAAAAGGGAGATTGCCTGGTTCTGACAGAAAGTGTGGTTTGCTCTCTTGGGGATAGAGCTCTTCAGCCCTTCTATTGTTCAACCCTATAGATTTTAATCAGGAAAGGCATTTATGTTGTATGTGGTAGGTCATATTCTTGGATGAAGTGGTGGTAAATGCAACTTGCAAGTCTAGTCTTATTAGACATATAATCTGCTTATACTGAGTAGGCTCTGATTCAAATTCCTTGTGTACTTGTTTAATATGTGCTCACAGACAAAGCGTTGAAATGTCTTGGCTCTATTCTATGTGTTTCCAAGATATGGACCCTTTAACAACAGTGTAACAATTTGATGTCTCCAATTTGTCAGGGCCAAACCCAAAAAAGCCAAAAAGAGAAAATGCAACTCAAGTTGATTATTGTTATATTAGCTTGCTACATTTAGACTCTTCAGAACCAGCACTAATAGTGACGTTTGGGGTTGATTGTCTTCAAAGTTGGCCTTGCAGACTATGGAAGCAAAGCTTGTATCTTAGTTCTTGCAACTTGTTGACATTAAATCTGATTTTATGAGACCACCTTTCACGGTTTCACTTACTTCGCAAACTATCATTGTCCAATGAGTAATCCTATTTAGACCTAAAAATATGATTTAATTTGTTGACATAATGATGTAGTTTCAGTGGAACTATTGGATTAACACTAAGTTCTAATATTTGATGGAAACTACAATGAATGCAAAGGTCATAGTGAATTAAGGTCAGTAAATTAGGTTTCAATAGTATCGCTCTTGTCCAATAACCACTTTATAATGGGACTATTAATCGCTTCCAGCCCAAATTGGTACTTTGTATGTTGAATTGAGTTAATACAATCCGTATGGGTTGATACCCAATGAATCTTTTCTACTATGTAGGTCATGAAGGTCCACTTACACTTGCCAGGATGAACCTCACTGGCCTAATTCCAGATTATTTAAGGTCACATTCCACACTTTAAGGTGTTAAGTTTATTTAATAAACTTTTGGGTTTAGTGCCCTCTTACGTGGGATGTGTTTGGCACAGCTTGTAGATGGACTTTCGAGTGGAGAAGTCCATTTGGAGAATTGCGAGCTGTTTGGTGGGCCAACAAATTTAACTTCGACATGAGAAGTGCTTCCTTCAAATGGGCATATGNGGTTGACATTAAATCTGATTTTATGGGACCACCTTTCACGGTTTCACTTACTTCGCAAACTATCATTGTCCAATGAGTAATCTTATTTAGACCTAAAAATATGATTTTATTTGTTGACATAATGATGTAGTTTCAGTGGAACTATTGGATTAACACTAAGTTCCAATATTTGATGGAGACTACAATGAATGCAAAGGTCATAGTGAATTAAGGTCAGTAAATTAGATTTCAATAGTATCGCTCTTGTCCAATAACCACTTTATAATGGGACTATTAATCGCTTCCAGCCCAAATTGGTACTTTGTATGTTGAATTGAGTTAATACAATCCGTATGGGTTGATACCCAATGAATCTTTTCTACTATGTAGGTCATGAAGGTCCACTTACACTTGCCAGGATGAACCTCACTGGCCTAATTCCAGATTATTTAAGGTCACATTCCACACTTTAAGGTGTTAAGTTTATTTAATAAACTTTTGGGTTTAGTGCCCTCTTACGTGGGATGTGTTTGGCACAGCTTGTAGATGGACTTTCGAGTGGAGAAGTCCATTTGGAGAATTGCGAGCTGTTTGGTGGGCCAACAAATTTAACTTCGACATGAGAAGTGCTTCCTTCAAATGGGCATATGGAAAAGCTAACTCGCCGAGCTTCTCAAAATCATGCTTTTAAGACTTCTCGCCAAATTGGTTCCTTAATTTTAGCTATGGAACCAAATTATTCTATTATCTTTAATTTTCTTACCATAATCCCTATTTTAAAATTATAGGAAAACTATTTTGCATACCCACCTAAGAAAAAGGAGAAATCATTTTTTCATTTATTTCAAGGAGAAAACTATGGTTTTCACTAATTTATCATTAAGCTTTCTGGTTTAATTGTTAAGTTTTAAACATGTTTGCTTTAATTAAATTATTCGTGTGCTCGCTCGTGTGATGCACATGATATATTTTGTCATTTTAAAATTTAATTTTCTTTCATCTTTTTATGTAACAAGAAAGAGAAAAGAATAATACTAAAAAAATTGCCTTATGCAATTAAATTTTTTTTTAAAATAGTGAGAGTTAAGGAATGGTTAAAAACAACCCACGACAGAATGTAATTGGATAAAAACTTGGTATGATAATTACAAAAAAATAAAAATTTAGGAAATTTAGAAATGTGGAAGGGAGGCTTCTCAAGCCTTCTCCCCCTAATTTATTTATTTTGTATATATGATAGAATTGCCAAAAATATTAGAAAATGACTTTTCAAATTAATATAGAGATATTTACAATAAGGTTAAGGGTAAGAATGTTAAACAAGTGTCATTTTATACTTTTGAGACTGCAACCAAACTCACTTTTATATTATAACATGGATTTCTAGATTTATAAGCACTTTTAAATACATGTTTATCAAACATGGAACATTTTTTAAAAGTACATTTTAAAAAAGTCTATTTTTGAGATGTAATTTTATTTTAAGAAGTTATGCTAAATGCAACCATAATTAGTTGGAGGGTAGATCGATTATATTGGAAGTTTGTAAGACTTGAAAAGTCCAACCCTAACAACCCTTGCATAAAAGGGTTTAAAAACTCTTGTGCAAGTTAATAGGGAAAATTGGCCTTCTTTTGATTCTAAGTGTGAAGTTTTCATCATTGAAGATATTGTGTGCCAAATTTGACAAAGGGACATAGTTGGGGTTTGTAATTATTTGAAGCATGTTATTCTGGCATAATATCATAACGATTTTCTTGGACCAATGAAATAAATTTGTTAGAGCATGTTGGTGCTCAAAAACCAATGTCTACATCAAAGAAACATGGGTGGAAACTAGGAATAAGCAACCAGTACCCAAATTAATTATAATCAGCAAACACAGGACATTGCCCAAACATATAATTATGCTGGGAATCTGCTAGTTATGTTGAAGGAAGAAGAATGATTGTTTCTTGCACTTGAGAATGTTAAAAATGAAGTACTCATAGCTAAAGATTAAAATTTCGTTTTGATACATTATTTTGGTCACATAACAAATGGAAACGTTTCGACAATATTTTAGAAATAGACATGAAACGAATAAAAATGTAAAAGTATATTTCCAAAATAAGGGTCTAAATATACCAAAATATTTTGAAACACGTTTTCGTATATTTCCAAAATATTTGTCNCAACAAATGGAAACGTTTCGACAATATTTTAGAAATAGACATGAAACGAATAAAAATGTAAAAGTATATTTCCAAAATAATGATCTAAATATACCAAAATATTTTGAAACACGTTTTCGTATATTTCCAAAATATTTGTCTAAATATACCAAAATACCTTGAAACATGCCCAATTAATAGTTGATAATGATGGGATCTCGGGTATGGGCCGCCATATTCCAAGAGCTCATTAAGTCCAGGAAACCCTTGCTCGCAAAATGGCCCAAATGAAGCGTCCACAACTTGTCCACGTCAAGAGCAGAGAGGGCCGAGTCCAAAGGGCAACCCCCAACAGCATCAAAAGACTTGCGGACGAACCTAGCCCCAATCCAATTCAGCCAAAGGAGAGCCCAGGGTAAAGAAGTCCAGTCCAACGCCAATTCTGGAACACTCTCGTCGCGCCACATGTCCTAAGGACAAAGGGACCATTTCTAACATCTATGACAGTCACGCACTCCCTGATGCAGAGGGGTTGGTGTGCATAACCATCCAGAGATCGTGGGCGCAGTAATGCCGAATAATAGAGATTGTTGCAAGACGAAAGCAGAAGGGCCCACAAAATTAGCAAAAAGGAAGAAGGAACCATCGGAAACCCTAAAGGGGATCACTCGTATAAATAAAACACTGTTACCCTACCGTAGGACATCATCTTCTTGATTACACTCTCAAGCACTCGACACAGAGGGTAGAGCGAGAAGCTTTTGTTCTTGTAAAGGCCTTGTGCTTACAATGTCATTGTACTCAATATTAAATCAAGTAATATACATCCCGCGGAGCAAGAGACTCCTTTACAGTAGATGTAGCCTTAGTCTCTCGACTAAGGTGAACCACTTACACATTGTCTTTTTTTCTCTTCCATAAGCCAACCGATTCATTCACTAAAATCCTCAAAAATATCATTTGTTGGGCTTGAGCCATTATTTTCGAGTATCATCTATAGTGAAAATACGTCGAAACATCTCAAAACACCTTAAAACATTGGAGTTTGAATTCTATCATTGATTCATTTCGATATCCTTAAAAAAAAATATTTCAACCGTTTCGAAATAAAATTTAAATTGTTGCTCATAACATGACAACACAAAACTATCCTCCTCTCTCTCTGTGTTCAAAACCACAAGTGTATCACAACCGTTGGACCATTGTGCAATATATTGTCTCTAGAAAGGAAATATTTAAACTATATTGATATAATTAACTTATTGGCGCCAACTTTCTATATATGCATTAATGGGTCGGGCCATTGTGAAGTTAAGTTCCTACAAAGTGTGTGTACGACACATGTTCTTATAAAATGTTTGTACCATGCATGTTCCTACAAAGTGTTTGTACCATGCATTGCTATATCTTCTAGTTCAACTTTGCCTTGGAGATAATGTGTTTGTGACCTTTAGTTCTATCCTTCCTTGGTGCCAAAATTTAGTTGCAAGTGTTGTATCACAAGCTCTTTCTCNAAAGTGTTTGTACCATGCATTTCTATATCTTCTAGTTCAACTTTGCGTTGGAGATAATGTGTTTGTGACCTTTAGTTCTATCCTTCCTTGGTGCCAAAATTTAGTTGCAAGTGTTGTATCACAAGCTCTTTCTCTTTCCCTATGACAATTTTTATGGCATGGTTCACTTGATGATTATAATATGATCTCTGTGCTAAGTTTTACATATGTAAGGGGTAGAAATCGCTACGGATCTCATCCCTCCACTTGAAGGATTCCGGCTGACCTGGCGGCACCGAGCCCCAGTAGCCTTTACCTCTCTTCGCCAATAGGACCCTTTCCTAAGGCAATCCCACATCGGAAGAGAGTCGTCTCCTCTCTGCCATATAAGTGAACACTTCCTATGGANCTTTTACCTTTCTTCGCCAATAGGACCCTTTCCTAAGGCAATCCCACATCGGAAGAGAGTCGTCTTCTCTCTGCCATATAAGTGAACACTTCCTATGGAGGAGGTACCCACTAGCGACCTGATTAGGTGCCTAGTGGGTACCTCATTCATAGGAAGTGTTCACTTATATGGCAGAGGGGAGACGACTCTCTTTCGATGTGGAATTGTCTTAAGAAAGGGTCCTATTGGCGAAGAGAGGTAAATGCTACTAGGGTTCGGAGCCGCCAGGTCAGCCGAAATTTTTCAAGTGGAGGGATGAGATCCGTAGCGATTTCTACCCCTTATAACATACAACAGGANGCAGAGGGGAGACAACTCTCTTCCGATGTGGGATTGTCTTAGGAAAGGGTCTTATTGGCGAAGAGAGGTAAAGGCTACTGGGGTTCGGTGCCGCCAAGTCAGCCGGAATCCTTCAAGTGGAGGGATGAGATCCGTAGCGATTTCTACCCCTTATAACATACAACAGGAAACTCCAAATAAATTATGACAGATCTTCGCATGTGCTTTGTAGTAAATGCATTCATTGCTTTTGGAGATCAACAGGGATTCTCTTTTGAGCGACCACATTCGGTGAAGAAATGTTGGGCATGCTGAAATGGTTGGTTGCTGCATCCCTTTTATCTTGCTTTATGTCAATGCAAATTGTCTTCAGTTAGAATGAAGCCATCTTTGAATGTTTTGCATTATCTTAATAAATTTTATACAAATTTTGGACTATTACACAATGTTGGATGCCTATTATGACAACAACTGCTATAAGTCAATTTGAAATCTCTAATAAAATTTAGTCTCTATAATATCACATGACAAAATTTCCAAACAAATAGTTAGAAAATTACTCATTTGTAATTGGTTAGTTATGTGAAGTCACATTGTAAATCTTAACATAAGGTTTAAATTTTTATTTTAATTATGTTTAAATTGTAATTTTCAGTTACAAATTTTTTGATCCTATTTAGTGTGTATATTCAAGAATAATAATTATAGACCTTAAAATTGATTTTATGACTATTCAAGAACAAACAATAAAACCATTGAAAAGTCATGTTGCCCAACAATAAAAACTATAGAAAAGAAAAGACAACATGTGTCAAACGGCTAAAAGGAAAAACAATGGAAAGACATTAAAAGCCAATCATGTGTACTTTTACACGGCGACTATATAATGGCTTGGAGATATCATTTGGTAGGTGAGAACAAAAATCAATACAGGATTCTTTACTTTTGTTCATTTTAGTAGATTTTTCAATTGCTCATATCAATTATTTTGGGCGACCTTTTTCAATTATCATCGATTACTTTATTTTTGGGATAACTTGATTTAAGTCAAGTTCACTTTAATTTTCCATTAGACGTGATTAATGAGAAGGTGTTGTTACGAGCGTTTGAGTTGAATTTTGGAGTCGCTGGCGTCCGTGAGTACTCTCACGTGGGGAGACTCAGCTTCTTTAGAACACACCTCTCGGACTCGCACANGTTGTTACGAGCGTTTGAGTTGAATTTTGGAGTCGCTGGCGTCCGTGAGTACTCTCACGTGGGGAGACTCAGCTTCTTTAGAACACACCTCTCGGACTCGCACACCAGTTCTTTCCAAATCAATTTATTTAGTTTATATAAATTGTATATATTCATTTAAATTGCATGTTATATTTTTATGATTCAACCACTATTTGCATACTTTATTTTTGATTTTATATTACAACACTCATATTTATTTTGCTCACATCATAATTCTGATATTTGTTGTTTTGATCAATATTCAGTAGCAATTTTTATTAATTCCAATTATAAATATATGCTTAAAAACTATAATTATTTTTACAAAGGTGATGATGCTTTAAGTTCAAAATCTAAAATATACACAAAGGAAGGAATTCAAGCTTCAAAAACATATTATGAAAGACCTCTCTTGAATTTTCAAATCTAAGGAAAGGTAATGATCTAGACACTCTAAAACTCTTGGTTCTATACTTTGACAGATTAGGTTCTGTTTAAAATAGATTTAGGATAACCCTTAAATGACCCGTAGGCTTTTTCATGAAAATACTTTTGAAACATTCAAACTTATTTTGAAAAACATAGATTGAGTCATGTATCAGATCTTTATTTATTTATTTTTTTGAACCTCGACGGTGTGATGAGATTTTAGTGATTAAAAAGTTAAATTACATCTATATTGGAGGGACGTATGTACCTTACCCCTCGTTGCAATCTAATTACATGAGTTTTAAAATTGAAATATAAAACCAAGAAGCAAAATGCATGCGTAGTTACAAAAAAAAATATGAAATAAAAGAAAACTAATCATGCTGCCCCCGGAAATATTAATGACATTAGCTAATCTGAGCTGAGAAATGTAGCTAAGCTGCTTCACATAAATGGGCTGAACTGTAGCTGAATAGATCTCAAATAAGCTTCGAGTGACAGCTGCCTTGAGCTGGAGACACGCTGATGGAGCTGGGAGGCGAGCTGAATGAGCTGGGCCATGATCAGTATGAGAACTTATCTCGTAACGAAACTGTGCAGTCACCTCAATAGGCTATCATAGGTGATAAGATAGCCGCGTCTAGGAAAATGAAAAGCCAATTGATAAGGCCACTTCCTTATTGGTAAGCCAGGCGAAGTGCTTCTGAATGCCAAAAGACCTCTTGGGGAATGCAAAGCTATCTGGAAGGCTAAACTAGTCTTCAGAGAGACTTCTGAGTCCCAGGTGAAGAATTCCCAACTATGCAGATTCATACTCCTCCACCGTAAAGTGTAGAAGATGAATATCCAGCCGAAGACCTTCGTTGAGTGAAACGATTGTCCATATATTCCTGCATCAGAAAGATATAGAGAAAGATAAATGAGGTTTCTCCTCATTAAGACAATGATATTGAATGTACAACACCATGTAGAAAATAAATATCCAGCATATTGGATTCTGTCGAAGATAGGGAGGCTACGTAGAAAGTGAGAATTAGAAGAAAAAGAGGCCTTTCTGACAAGCCATCTGGAGCAACATAATTGGGGCCCAATGACATCATACAAATCAAAAAGTTCAAGTCAACTGTCATGTCTTTTGAAATTTAAATTTGATCCAAAAATTTGATCAGTCTGATAATCATATTCCAAGATCTCTGAACAGATGAGTCTTTCAGAAAATGGTCAATAGAGAGATGCTGAAAAGATGATAAACAAGCCAGAGAGAGGTGAATGTCCAGTAAGAGAACAGTGTTCAGCATAGAGATCCAAAAGCCATCATAATCCTTTTCCCAGTTATCAAAAATCGAGATATAGTCAGAACAGAAATTCCAATAGTCTGAGAAGCAGATTGGAAGGCTGTCTGACCAAAAGTCAATGAGAGCCATCAGAGATGAAGAACCTATGTTTTTGTTGTAGCTTAAAAACTAGTAGGGATTGCCTTTTTCTCACTCATTTTAGGCTAACACTTAAGAAAAAATCGAAAGAGGCTGAAGAAGTTGGTAGTGGAGACAGTTCGAGCAGTCCCTACTTAACGTGACAATTGATTCGTTTCTTTATTCTAGTGATGTGCACCCTCTGACTGCTCCCTCATGGCTCGAGCGATCCCTCGTGAATTTCAATTTTCTTGGCTCCAACATTACTCTAATTATGGGCATATAAATAGGACAAACTTCTCTAACTTAAGATTCTACAAAGCTAAAAATTTGCTCTTTTATCTTTAGAGAGCCAAGAACAAACCCTAAATCCCTAAAATTCAAAGGTCAATCCTATTTGATCTCGGGTGGGTGTATCCAGATGATAGATTTAAGGAAGAAATCGTTTAACTATGGGTATATTGGTTAAGGTATAACATTTATATCGTTGTAATTGATTTTGAGAAGAACATATTAGGTTAGGTGAACCGAGATTGGTTTTGTGGTTTTCCCTAAGAGGGTTTCCTTGTTAAATAGCTTTTATTGTGGATTGTTGAATTTATTGCGTTATGTTAGCGCGCGCACACACACACACGCACACAATAGTATACACTCACAATGTTTTTGATGGACTAACTCATTGTTGTGGTTGTTGGCTTAATTGGAAGGATAAGGTTGGAAGATTGGATTGTTGTTAGGTTGTTTAATTGACATATCTTGTATGTATTCATCCATCATGAGTTTTTTCTAATGGGAAAAGGCATTCAAAGAACTTAATTGACCAATTAATTAACTAATTTTGTAATTATGGTTCATAGGTTTTAAAATTAGTGTGCGTTCAAGCCGGAAGTGTCATAAACCTTTTCACCCCTTCTAGTTCATGAAAGTGTAATTCCATGTTTTGTAATCGTAATAGAAAGATCCTTAATACACTTACCCCAAATGGCATAAACAATGGTTAAAGTTGTAGTTTAGCCATCTAACCACCATAGGCCTCCTTTTATCTTAGCTATCTATTTATGTGGAAGCTAAATCTATATAAAAAGGCATAGAATGATGCTTCAAACCATTGGAATGTGAAACTCTTTGGCCTTGTGTCTGAACCATGAGTTAATGATGGTCATGCTTTTTGGTGTTTCATTTTGGGATGTTTTAGTCATATTGTAAGAACCAACATCTAGATATTTTGATGAAAAACAGTCAAATTTTTTAACGCCCCAAAATCCATTCTAGAAGACATTACTATCTATAAATCATCCAATTATGAAAGCAATTAAAAATAACTCATTAGATAATAAACCATTAAATCATCCATTAAATACCAAAAAAAAAANGCCATGGTCGAAAATTGAAGCTCTGACACTAACTGTCACGGGGTCAAATTTTTCACTCAAATTTCTGTCTGTTGATGGCACTAAGATCCTACACTTAATCTTAACCAAGCAGTCAAGATGTTCATAGAAATGCACACATGAACAGAATAGGGACACAATAAGCAAACACACAGCACACACAAGCTTTACAGGCCAATAATCGAACTTTTTCTTTCTCAATAAAGCCTAAAGGAATACTCACTCAGGGTCTGCTTACAAAAATGTGCCCAACTCTCTGCTTGTGCACTGCAAACCCCAACATGTATATTTATAACATACAAGGTGGTGGTTACAAGTCCAACCGCCTAGGCAACTGCATGGCATTTTAGATTTGCTCACAAAGCCACCCCTCAGTCTACTGATGATGGTTCATGTCCTCTCCCACACTTGCTGGTCATGGTAAGGGACAGTTGCAACTATTGACTAACCCAGCCAACAGCTACCCTCAACTGCTATGCATGCTGAGTGCACATGCCAGCATTTTACACAAAATCGCCCCTACATGTCATGTACATGCTCACAATTTTTTGGAATCGCCACCATCTGTAGGGCACATCTCACAACCATTTGAAACCGCTTAATAAGTTGTGCACCTGCCTTCCTTGTGAGCCCACAACACCTGATTAGTCTTACCTTCGTGCCTAGCCATGCCTAGCCCATGACCTAGTCTTCCAAGCTAGCATTGACCCACAAATTGAGCCATCTAACTAGCATTTACATGCATGTCTGCTTGTGCCCACGTGCCCATGCATTAGCTGCTACGTTCAGCCATGCATGGAGCTTTAATCACCCACTAATTGCACCAAATCGTGCCTATGCATGAATTGTTTCACTCAACCAAGCATGGGTGTTCAATCACACCCTAATTATATCCAACGTGCCCATGCATAAGCTGCCTCACTCAACCATGCATGAGTCTTCAATCACCCACTAATCATGCCCAACATGCCCATGTCACCACCAAGCCAGAAGTTAAGGGGGTAACAGTTAGAGAGTAGGGTCACTCTCACCAAATCAACTATTAGTTACCACATTATCAACCTGTAAATCATCTAGCTTGATTGATACCGATATCCGACTATAAAATGGGTACCTTCCATTAAAAAGGTATGTGTAATGTGACGTAAGATCTGTGATTAGGAACTCTGTTCAACGTTCTAGTGGTTTAAAGAAAATATTATTTATATAGTAATTCAAATTTACATCCATGAGATTACATTGGTTTCAAAGTTTCTTGATTTTAGTAGATTCCTTAGTTTGCTCAAACTAGAATTCTACATGTGACCACAATAGAGACAATTTAAAATTCTGCAAATTAATTTCCTTGATTTGTTGCTCAATAGAATTTTGCAAATGTTGAATCAATTCATGTGGTTTGCTCCTTCACAGGTTTTTCATTGAAATTGTCCTTGATAGTACATAACTCATGTCTCACACTGTACAGAAAAAAATATAATGGTTTGTGCTTTCATTTGGTACTAAACTTATAAATTCTAAACAATATTTGCAAATTCCAGGAGTCTTTAGTTAACTAACATTTTATCAAAAAATATCACCTAAGTTGATAGCCATGTGAGTTATTTTATAGTCAAAATTTAGCAATTTGTAGAAAGTTTCATGCATTCAAATAGTTAAGTATTCAATATAGTTCAATCAATAGCTTACTNTTATTTTATAGTCAAAATTTAGCAATTTGTAGAAAGTTTCATGCATTCAAATAGTTAAGTATTCAATATAGTTCAATCAATAGCTTACTTAGGACTGTCTAAATGCCCAAGCGAACTTCTACGGGTGGTTATTGATGGGCACGGCCCCATACCAAACCCAATTCAGAAATGCATACCAAATTCAGCTCAAGTATATGGNCTTAGGACTGTCTAAATGCCCAAGCGAACTTCTACGGGTGGTTATTGATGGGCACGACCCCATACCAAACCCAATTCAGAAATGCATACCAAATTCAGCTCAAGTATATGGGACAAATCCACCATAGGATCAATGAAGCTCAGTTGGGTCAGTCTTGCTATCTTGAGAGACTCAGTCTACAATTGACACTCAAGGAGATCTCTGTGGGACGCAATCATGGGGTGCACATCACCACCTCCACATAACTGTCTCGCCTATTACAAGAATGACGCCACATTCACCGAACTGCCTCACCTGTTGTGAGAGTGATGCCTCAACCTATTAGGAGACGTCCATAAATTGTAAACCCCATCTACACAAGGGAGCATCTCTCACATTTGAGCACTCTACACTCCTTGAGTAATAAAACGCTCAGGGTATTGTAGCCCTTCATAGTAGAGTAGGTCACCTTAGNCACCTCCACATAACTGTCTCGCCTATTACAAGAATGACGCCACATTCACCGAACTGTCTCACCTGTTGAGAGAGTGATGCCTCAACCTATTAGGAGACGTCCATAAATTGTAAACCTCATCTACACAAGGGAGCATCTCTCACATTTGAGCACTCTACACTCCTTGAGTAATAAAACGCTCAGGGTATTGTAGTCCTTCATAGTAGAGTAGGTCACCTTAGTCAAACCACTTAATTTGTGTTTACTTGTATTAAGCCTCTTTCTTAGATGGTGTTTGATAAAATTGAGAGTTGAACACTAAAAATTAAATGTTAAATTTTAAGTGATGAATGCTGAATTTTTTAATTCGCGGACTATTTGGTATCAACTAAAATTTAATTGTTTGACTAATATAAAGAGCTGAAGTCTGAAAATTATTATTATTCTAATTTTTTCATTCTCTTTAGCTATATCTCCTCAATTAACTTATTCCTATCACCACCATCACAACGGTGGTGGTGGTGGTGATGGTGGTGGTGGTGGCGGCGGCAATACAATGTTGGTGGTTATGACAATGGTGGCAGCGACGGTGGCGATGACACAATGGTAGTGGTGGTGACAGTGATGGTAGTGGTGGTGGTGGCAGTGACACAATTATAGTAACGGTGATGGTGGTGGCAATGATGATCGTGACAATGGTAGTGATAGCGATGGTGGCAGTGGTGGTGCTGGCGGCGATGACAATGGTGGTGCTATGGTGGGGGTAGATGTGACATAATGGTGGTTGTGGCGGTGACCTAATGATAGTGGTGATGACAACGATACAATGATGGTAACAGTGATGGTGGCGGAGGTTGTAGCGACAATGGTGGTGGTAACGGTGGCACAATTGTAGTAGTGGCGATGTCAATACTACGGTGGTGGCACAACAATAGTGATGGTGGTGGTGGTGATGGCCGCAACAATGGTGGTTGTGATACCGGTGACACAATAGTGGTGTGGTGGTGACATAATGGTAGTGGTGGTGGTAGTGACACAATGGTGGTGACGGTGGTAGTAGTGGAGGTGATAACAACAATGGTGGTGGTGGTGGCGGCAGCGGCGTAATGGTGGTGGTAGTGGTAATAGTGGTGACGGTGATGGTGGTGGTGGCGGCAGTACAATGATGGTGATGGTGGTGGTGGAAGTGGTGATGACACAATGGTAGTGAAGATATATTTGTCTATTAAGGGACATTGATCAACTCCTTACTAACTAACATTTTAAACATTAAGTGATAAGTAAGTGATTTGTTACTTAAAATTTTAGTCTATTTTTAAGAAGTGATTAAAATATTAAGAAATATGAGTTTTAGGTTATCAAACGAGTTTAATTTATTAAGTGCTTAAAATATTCAGTTTTAAACCTTAAATGATATTATCAAACAACCCCTTAATTACTACATTAAATACTTAACAGGTAGTGTATAAATACATATTGTATATCATCAATTATGAATTCTAGAAACTTGTGCAAAGAAAATGAAATGAGGACAATAACTTGAGGAGACAAATTAAAATGAGTTCAGATTGAAATTAGGGATTGAATTCTATACTGAGGCATCGTAAATTATGCGGTTTATGAGAATCCAATACAATAATGACCAAAATATTAGTTTTGGAAAGTAGTTACACGAGTTAATTCCACAGAAACCAATTTGCAATTGAAGTTTCACAACTTGAGGCAATAATTGGGTGGTTTAGAGAAACGGTGGAAGAAAAATAGTTTGGCTAATGAGAATGAAACCCACCAGCGATTTGTTTGAGAGATGAACCAAGGAAAGACGAGGAGAGGACAGATTCTCCACCGGCCTTGTTTCAATACTTGATTAGATGTCTGTAAACAGGCTGATTTACATTAGATCCGAAAAGAACTTAATATCTTAGAAATTATCAATGGGTTACCAAATGTTAACTTCGTTTTGGAAAAGATGAACTTTACTTTGAAATTTAGTGTTTCTCATTTTTAAAGGATATGCATCGGGATGCTTCCAAGGACGGGTGTAGTTTTCTCGTGGCTTAGAGTCGTTAATGCACAGTAGCTGACAAACGGGAAAGTGCAACGTCCAACCGACCATGGACAAGCACCTGGGGGAACTGGTTGATAGTTTCCAAAGTGGAATATTATTGGTAACTAGTGGTCCATCTATGTCATTTTTCAACTTTTCTACGGTAATAATTCTCTAAAATAAAAAATACAATATTTAAATATATTTTAAATAACTAAAATGGAGAGTTGGGTTAGAGTTGTTCGATACTAATTAAGTAAATTACAATCTATACCCTCAAAATATACACTTCAACTCTATTTGGTCCTTGAAGTTACAATTACAACAGTCAAATTCTTAAAGTTATAAATGAGCTTTAATTTAGTCCTTACATCCAAATTCATTAAAATTCTGACGGATGACTTTATGTTACTGACATGTGACTTCAGTAAAATGGCGTATTTGTCCATCGATCATAAACTTTCTCCTGCAAAAACTAGAAAAACTTACTTTGTTCCGCTAATCCTGAGAAAAAAAATAACAAACACGAAAACAAATTGAGAATTTGAGAGATACTGTTAGATTAAAAAAAAATAGATCAATGTATTTGAGAAATCGTTATGTTGGACACAGGTAATCCAATGGCCAAGTCAAGTAGGGTCCTTCTGTGAAAAAAATTAAAAGATCTACATGAAAAGACTGCTCATTATAACTTGATTAAAATTTTAAGGATTTAATTTTTATAATTAGAAGTTTAGGGACCAAATAGAAATTACTTGCATACTTTAAGAGTTTAAATTATAAATTTTGCCTAATTATTAGTATTAGATTGCTTAATTATAGGAGTCATATATCAAACACTAAAACTTTAAAAATAAAATTCAAAAATTTATGGGAGAGGTTGAGCCCGAATTTTCCAATTCTTATTATTTTATTGTTTCTAGAAAGGTTTTCACTATGCCGTGTTTGTAAAATAAAGTAATCCAAATTTATGGCTTTTTATGTGGATTGGGAAGAAGAATTCGAAGAAAAAAAGAAAATTAGAATAAGAAATAAGAAAAAAATTAAGGAGACAACGTAATACTTAATATTCAATCAGTCAACAAATAAAAGCTTGTCTAAAAAAACATATCACCCTCTTTATATAAGGTACCAGAACTCTAAGTGGTGAAAAGATACCCTGTACTGCTTTAGTGATTCGGTTTGGAACAAACGAACAAGAAACATTGTACCATTCCGCCAGCAAAATGAATAAATTGCCAAAGACTAGCACAGGTTGGTCGGAGGTATTCCAATGTTTAAGTTAATATAGGTTCGAGGCGTAATTAGAGCTAATTGTGAGAAAAATGTAATGTGTACCTTTAACTTTAGCCTACGTGGGATTTTGGCATAACAAGGAAATATCATGTGTAAATCCCATACCTCCCGAGATTTAGGATTTTGATAACAAGAATGATAGTTTTATGGCTATAAAACCTAATCTCATTCAGAACATCATACAACTTGTCAGAAAAATAAGATTTAATGATTATGTGTCATATACGTATGATTTAGAATCAAAACCTATATATGTTATCCCTAGCTTCAATGAAAGAGTTTAGGACGAAAGACCAACCTTTGATACATAGTTTGGTGAAAACCATACGCTTTGATTCGTCTCTTTCGTGGAAATCCCTTCGAATCCTTGTATTTTATCATTCTCTCTCACTTTCTAGGATTTTCTAGAAATAAAAGCTGCTGAAACTGACCTAAGGGCATCCTTAGGGTATTTTAATAGGGTTGTAATCTAAACAATCATCACAATACTAATTGCTGCTAAAAATGGACCTTCGTTCATACGGAAGATTGGCATTTGAATGCAACTTCGAATGTGACTGGAGTTTTAGCGTTTCTTTGTTCGAACGTGATTGGAATTCAAACGTCGGCTCAATTTTCTGTCTTATCTTTCAATACATTTTGACCTACTTATAAGTCGATTCACGAAATCTCTGTGAAATAACTTTTATAGCCCTATATGTCTTGTTTCTACTGTCCACATATTAGCTTCAACCAATTCCAGAGTAAAAAGTTATGATTAGAATACCCTAATAGTGTACCTTTCCACTCACTCCAAAATCTCCCAAAACATGCCAACAAAAATCAAAACACTTACTATCCTTTAATATAACATATATAAGCCATCCTTTAGTAATTAGGTAAATATGTACCCAAAAAATACTTGCTACACATTATTATAAATATGTGTGGGTTTACAAAGCTATAGACACTTTACTTAGAGGGGGGAGAATAGATTTTTCACTTGCAGCCCAATTGATTACCAGAAAATCTAAACCACCACAATTAAGTTTTCTCACAAAGAAATAGCAAATAAGTAGTCACCACAATCCAAATCAACCATGATGACTGATTTTAATTAATCTTGAATTAATTCACTCATAACCAATCACCACGGGATCCCAAATCCCTAACCCAATGCACAACTATGTGTGGATATATATTCAAACAATCATTCCAAAAAATACATAGTGTGCATGTGTGCTAACAATCATAAGTATATGGAATAAACAATAAAGAACATAAGAGATTTGGTGATGTAAAAAACCATCATCGAGAAAAAAAGTGGGAAACCTTCTTGGATCACTAAAGCCTAATCCATTACTCGCTAAGTCAACGTATAGGTACTAGAGTCTTATACCTCAACCAATACCATGGTTAGATGCTCATTTCCTTATTATATTTATGTCAAAAACCCTCCTTCAATGTCTAGAGTAATCATGGGCATGTCAACGATACCCGGTATGCACTCACCAATGGGTTTGGTTTACACCATCAAGATCTTCGACAATAAGTTGTGAGATTGGATATAATCTCTAGTGGTAGCCTTTGAATTTAGGGATCTAGGTTAGTTATGGA
>CAUOFW020000992.1:1104987-1132709 GCA_963454935.2 Ilex paraguariensis
GAACAAAACCGATTAGTTAGACAACCCTTAGGCCCCAACATGAACATTAACCAAGATCCACCCAATGATGCGGGTGACAATTTTGAGAATATAGGTGCAAATCCAAACATTCAAAGGGGTAGGGGAGTGGAAGACGCTAGAATGCCTAATCCATGAATGCAATTCCCCCCTCCTATGAATGAAGGGAACAACATCCAAATTGATCCTCCGACAAGTTCAGTGAGGGATTACCTTCAACCTACAAGAAGCACTACACCCTCATGGATCCTATTACCGGTACAAGCTCATGGCTTCCTAGTTAAGCCAGGGATGTTGCAACTACTTCCTACATTCCATGGAATTGAAAGGGAGAACCCTTATTTGCTCATAAAGGAGTTTAAGAAAATAGTTGCAACCTTCCTCACTAATCATGGTATGGAAGGAATAGCTAGAATTAAATTATTCCCCTTTTCCCTGAAAGATAAGGCAAAAATGTGGCTCAATTCCTTGAAGCCTCGATCCATAACATCTTAGACTCAAATGTTCTCCGAGTTTTTAAATAATTTTTTTTCGGTTCCTAAAATCACCGCTCTCAAAAAGAAAATTCAAAACTTTTCAAAGAAGTCCAATGAACAATTCTACCAATGTTGGGATCATTACAATGATTTACTACAATCCATTCCACACCATGGCTTTGAACCATGGCAATTGGTGAGTTTCTTCTATGAAGGAATCACACTGGGCCATCGACAGTTCATCAATATGATGTGTAATGGGGAGTTTTTGAACAAAGATCCCGACGAGGCCTTAGAATACTTTGATACATTGGCACAAAATGCACAATCATGGGACATCATGGATCCCACCGATGTACCAAGGTCTTCTCCTCAAGGTAGTAATCAAGCACATAGGGGAGGGATGTATGACTTGAGAGATCGGGAAGACTTGTTTTCCAAAATTGCCAAGTTGTCTAGAAAAATTGAGAGTCTTGAGGTCAATAGGAGGAATGAGGTGTCCAATGTTTTAAAGACTGAGGAGTCTTGCTCAATTTGTGAGAGTGTGGAGCATTCCATATCAGAGTGCCCCAACATTTCAGCACTTAAGGAAGTATGCCACGTGCAAGTTCATGTCTTTAACCAAACAAGGCAATCATTCTCCCCTCACTCAAACACTTACAATTCGGGTTGAAGTAACCACCTAAACTTTAGTTAAAGAAATGAGAATCTCATTCCTCATGGGTCTAATGCATATACACTTCCAGTGCCTCCTAAGCAAAATCAATATCAAGGCCAAGGTCAAGCGTCTAACTCCCAATACCCCCTGTTCAATCTGCAAGGGTATTTATCGAATCCACACCCACAAAATTTCTCCCAAAGTCCACCTCCATAAAATTTTTCCCAAGGACCATCCAATCCTCCCACCTACCAACATCCCCATAAGAAGAACTTGGAGGATGTGCTTTACAATTTTATCCAAAGCCAAACCACCTTTAACAACAACATTTCGGCTCAACTCACAAAACTGACTAATGCCACAGGGATATCACAACAAGAGAAAGGGAAATTCCACGCTTAACCTCAAGAAAACCCTAAAGGCCAACAAGTCATAGATTCATCTGAGCCCACCAAAGAGAGTTGTGAGCAACTCAAGGTGGTCACCACCCTTCGAAGTGACACACAAATTGATAAGAACGTTGTGCCAAAAGTCTCTCCCAATGCCACATGGCTTTTAGAGAAAGAGACTAAGCATGACACCGAGGGGGGGGGTGAGGTAAGTGAGAAGAAAAAAATAGAGGTGAGTGAAAAAGAAAAATTGGTTGATGAATGTGTGCATGTTTTCCCCATTCCTACTCCTTTTCCTAATTGTTTGCAGCCACCCGTCAAGATGACTAACTATTCTGATATAATTGAGATGTTCAAGCAGATGAAGATCAACATTCCACTCCTTGATGCTATAAAGTAAATCCCATCCTGTGCCAAAATATTGAAGGACTTGTGTACCGTGAAGAGGAGACTGAATGTGCACAAGAAGGCATTCCTCACGAAGCAAGTGAGCTCAATCTTGAGGACTAACACCCCACCAAAGTTCAAGGATCCCGGATGCTCTACCATTGCTATCATAATCAGAAATTACCGGGTGGAGCAAACTCTTCTTGATTTGGGGGCAAGTGTCAACCTTCTACCGTACTCGGTGTACCAACAACTCTAGCTTGAAGAGTTGAAACCAACCCCGATCACCCTTCAGCTGGTGGATCGTAATGTCTGAACACCGAGGGGTGTAGTAAAGGACATTTTAGTCCAAGTTGATAAATTTTACTTCTCTGTTGACTTTATTGTGATTGACACCCACCCGGTTGCAAACCTTTGCTCCCAAATACCTGTTATACTTGGTAGACCTTTTGTTGCCACATCTAATGCTGTGATTAATTGCAAGAATGATTTTATGAAGCTGGCATTTAGGAACATGACTATGGATCTTAATGTTTTTAACTTGTCTAAACAACCGGGAGATAATGAAGAGGCACATAAGGTCAACCGGATTGACACATTGGTGGAGGAACACTTTGAACTAATGAGCACCTTCAAGTTGGGAGAGGAGGAGTAGAGTTTGAAAGGGGTAGAAAAGTGGACCCCTACATTTAAGAAGCTTCCGCACCAAGACAAGAAAGTTTTTCCATCAAATGAACAAAAACCCATATTGGAGTTGAAGCCATTACCATCTCATCTTAAGTATACATATCTTGGGGATGATAAGACCTTTTCGGTGGTGATTTGCTCAACTTTGGAGGAGAAGCAAGAAGAGGATCTCTTGGAAGTGTTGAGGAGGCATAAGGGAGCGATTGGTTGGACAATTGTCGACATCAAGGGGATAAGCCCCCTCATTTGCACACATTGCATCTACCTTGAGGATGATTCCAAGTCGTCCTGACAATCACAAAGAAGGTTGAATCCAATCATGAAGGATGTGGTGAGGGATGAGGTACTTAAACTACTTGATATAGGCATCATTTTCCCGATTGTCGACAGTAAATGTGTGAGTCCCACTCAAGTGGTACTGAAAAAATCAAGGGTCACTGTCATAGCAAATGAGAAACATGAGTTGATTCTGACAAAGGCGATCACTCGTTGGAGAGTATGTACTGACTATCGGAAGTGCAACTCTTGCACAAGAAAGGATCACTTCCCTTTGCCATTCCTCGATTAAGTACTGGAAAGGGTAGCCGGACACTTATTTTATTGCTTCTTGGATGGATACTCCAGCTACAATCAAATCGAGATTGCATTGGAAGACCAAGAGAAGACCATTTTCACTTGTCCTTAATGTACTTTTACCTACCGTTACATGCTTTTTGGGCTATGTAATGCCCCTAAAAGCTTTCAACATTGCATGATGGGGTTTTTTTTAGTGAAATGGTGGAGAAAATTGTTGAGGTGTTTATGGATGACTTATCGGTGTTTGGGGACTCATTTAATGGATGCTTGGAGAATTTGGAGAAAGTTCTTGAGAGATGTGANAGGTAATGTGACCCGAAGGAACATGATGCCTTTCTCTCCCGTGCTTGTTATTGAGATATTCAATTGTTGGGGCATTAACTTCATGGGTCCCTTCCCCGTGTCATTTGACTACCTATACATTCTACTGGCAGTGGACTGTGTGTCCAAATAGGTGGAGGCTATCCTGACCAAGACCAATGACCACCGGGTCATGATCAAGTTTCTCAAGGAGAACATTTTTTTGAGGTTTGGGATGCCTCGTGCTATAATAAACGATAGTGGATCGTATTTTTATAATAGGCCATTTGCATCTCTTATGTATAAATATGGCGTCACACATAAGGTATCCACCGCATACCACCCACAAATCAATGGCCAAGCTAAGTTGGTCAATAGGGAGATCAAGAATATCCTAGAGAAAACAGTAAACCCGAATAGGAAAGATTGGTCATTTAGACTGACCGATGCCCTATGGGCTTACCGCATTGCCTGTAAGACTGTCTTAGGTATGTCTCCCTACAAGTTAGTCTATGGAAAGGCTTTCCATTTGCTAGTTAAAATGGAACACAATGTCTATTAGGCCATAAAGACCCTAAACTTCAATTTGAGAATGGCCAGAGAACATAGGAAGCTTGAACTGAATGAGTTGGAAGAGATTCGAAAATATGCGTATGAGAGCTCCAAAATTTCAAAAGAGCAGGCTAAGATCTTTCATGACAAATCTATTGTGAGGAAATCATTCGAGCCTGGCCAAAAAGTGCTCTTATACAACTCTCGCCTCTTGATCTTTCAAAGGAAACTCCGATCCCGTTGGGATGGCTCCTATCTTGTCAAGGTGGCCTACCCCAATGGAGCCGTGGAAGTCACAAACCTCGAGGATGGCAAGACATTCAAGGTCAATCGCTAAAGACTTAAGCCATTTTTCGAGGGTTTTGAAGGACAAGGAGTGGAGGAGGATTTGATGGATCCGGGTTACCCGGACTTGTTGGAGAAGTAATTGTTCTTATGTTTTTAGTGTACAGTCATTTTTATTTACTTTAACTATTTATGTTACTTACTTTGTCTTTCGTATAGTGTTGTTTTTCTTAGTCGCAGATATTGGTATTTTGTCTAAAGCTCAACTATGAAGTATTTTCTAACCCTACTCATCTTTTACAGTCCATCATTGCATATCATATATTTTTGTTGCATTGAGGACAATGTATGATTGAAGTTGGGGGGGTGAGATGCACCATTTGCATGATACACCAATGTTTGTGGAAATGTTTTGTGGATAATACAAATTTTTGTGGTTAAAATTCACGTTTCACATATCATACATATTTTTATTTACAATAGTTGAAAATTATGTGAAAATTTTCAAATTTTTTGCCAAAAATATCTAAATGTTGATATGTATTCCCTTATTTTGAGTGCTTTGGGTTTGTTGATATGTTGATCTTTGTTTTGAACCTTGAGCACATGAGTACATTATAGAAATTCATCCTATGTGTGAGTATCACATATGTATCTGCTTTTGAACTCAACTGTATGTGCTCCTTGAATGTGTAATTTTGACAATTTACATATTTGATTCATATTTTAGGCTTGACACAAATAGTGGAGATGAGTAAGGACCCATGAGAGCTTTAGTGTCAATCCTTTTTGGAAGAAATTTACAATTACTCGAGGAACAATTTTTTTTTCAAATTTCAAATTTATTCAATAATCTCACTGTGCTTGTCTTTGCTAGGTGTGTTTGGGTAGTAGACTAACTTTGTCTTGATATGTACAATGCACCCCATACCTATCTAGAAATGATCTTAGGTCATCTTTGTTTTACTTTGAGCCTTTAGCCTTTTTTTTTTCTTGCGAAAGTTTATCCTTAGTGCCGTTATTGAGCCTTAATTATAAATTCGTTTCCATACCACACTTTTGACCAAGCCAATGCAAAATGAAAAAAAAATCTGCCTCACCTTAGTTGTTCCTAGTGCTAAGTATGAATGATCATAAAAGAGAAGGAGGTATGGTGTGGAAGTCCAAACAAAAGGGATGAATGAAAGTTGAAACTCAAAGAGTTAAATTGAAAAAGAATGAAAATCCAAGAAAAGGAGAATAAGGGATAAAAAGAAGAAAACAATGATAAAATAAAAGGAAAATGTTAAGAAAAAGAAAGAAAGGAAACAAAAAGGTGTAGTGATGGGTTTGGATTGAAAAATCCCATGAAAAGGGAGAAGCNGTTTGGATTGAAAAATCCCATGAAAATGGAGAAACTTATGAAATAAAAGTCTTTCACTCGGAACAACCCTTTTTTGTTATCCTATATCCTTTGTTTCTTTTACCTCAATATTGCCCCAAGGCCTCATTACAACCCGTGAAAGTTCTAAATGATCTAGAGAAGCATGGGGGATGCATACTTTTAAAGGAAAAGAGGAGTTAGTTTTGCTACCTAATGCCCTAGCATTCCTTTCATGAGATTATGCCAAGGTCGTTTCATTTTTATGCATGAATTTCAATTTTGGATTACTTGTGAGCATACCTTATTTTGTGCACAAGATTCTATCTCACATTTACACATGGAGTGCATGCCATGATAACTAGAGTGTGATTCATTGTTAAGAGAGACCTTTGGTGAGTTTTTGCATTGAAGCTGAATTAGGCTAGTCAATCGAATGTGAATTTTGCTGTGTAAATGCTCAAATTACTTGTCCAATTCACACACACACTAGTTGGAAAATGAATGTGTAGGTGCATACTCTAGACTAGTATTTAAGGCTATAGTGACGCTCATGTGTGCTTGATTCGGGCATTTGAACAACGTGTTTCGTTGCTTTATGCTTAAAGGATAGGGGAATATTGCTCCAGTTTTTTATATTTGAATGAATTGGGAATGCCCTTGTTATTTGCGTATATGTCTTACATTACGGGTGTTCATTTCGGTAGTTAAAAGTAGAAATTCAAGCCTTGTTTGCTTAAAGAATCAAAATTTTAAATCATGTTGCAATTTCGATAATGACTTGGGTCATGATGGTTCAAATTGTAGTTTATAAGTGTAGCACATGTTTGGATGGAGGGGAGGTCATTTATAGGGTGTTATAATGGGTAGATTTTGAAATGAAGTGGAGTGGAAGTGATTTGGATAAGCAGGAGGTTTATTTTGCAAATAAGTGAAAACCTACCAATAGGCCCTACCGATATGTTTTGGCCACTGGTCTTGCTTCTACCGCAAACCTACCTANTGCAAATAAGTGAAAACCTACCAATAGGCCCTACCGATATGTTTTGGCCACTGGTCCTGCTTTTACCGCAAACCTACTGANGTTTATTTTGCAAATAAGTGAAAACCTACCAATAGGCCCTACCGATATGTTTTGGCCACTGGTCTTGCTTCTACCGCAAACCTACCTATAAGTTTTGCTTACTGGAGTAAAACCTACCGGTAGGTTTCCATTGATTTACCGGTAGGTTTTGCCCAAAATGCCAAAATTAGGGCTTTTAATCAAATTTTTTCAGGGAAACTATTCATTGTCTTCCTCAACCACAAACGCTAAGGCATTCCTCTCCCACTCAAACCACTTTTAAGCTCCAAAATCCCTCACCTAGTCCATTAATCTCTCAAACCTCACTCCTAGGACTTTTAATTTAGTGGATTTTAGTGAAGATTGGAGAAGTTCATCACCTAAACCCTAGTTTTGCCGAAAATTTCACAAACCCTAATATCCTCTAATCTCTACAAAACCTAAAAAAATCTTGCAATGGCTTGTCAAGGGAAGATCCTCTGAGATGTTGTGGACCCGGTTGAGGGGATTATTTTGGCTCTCTCGTCACTATTCATGTTTGGGGCACGATTACTATGCATGATCTGCACTAACCGCACCGGGCCAAGCTCTCCACAGCCCGAGGGTGCGAGTGCCCATAAGAGGGGTGGTGAAGAGTCTAGTGGAGACCGTCTTGACCATCTTGAGCACCATCTTGAGCACCAAAGCATCGAGGAGAAAAACGCTACTTGCGAGAGGTATATCGATCGAATTTCGTTGGGCCCAAACAATGAGGTTGTGAGGGTCACTAAGGCCCACGGGATTGGGTTTTGGTTTAAGACCGTGAGTACGTTCAATTTGTCCTTATGTCAAGAGTTTTACCAAAATCTCAAAGTGGTGTACGAGTTTGAGGTTTTGAGAACGAACGTGAGGGGTAAAACTTTTGATTTGACCCCTACGGTGATTGTCACTCTCTTAGAGTATGAGAGGTCNCCTTATGTCAAGAGTTTTACCAAAATCTCAAAGTGGTGTACGAGTTTGAGGTTTTGAGAACGAACATGAGGGGTAAAACTTTTGATTTGACCCCTACGGTGATTGCCACTCTCTTAGAGTATGAGAGGTCACCTCCCTCCACCTCGGTGTACCCATATAATGTTACCAGGGTCAAGACTATTCCTGAATTTGTGGCTTTAATGTACGAGGACCCAACTCAGTTTAAGAGTCGGGGGCCTCAAACATTTATACGGGATGATGAACAAGCTTCTGCATTATAACCTGCTTTCGAGGGGTGCCGAGAAGACGCCTATCATTGAAAACCTTTCCCTTTTGGATGCAGTGATGTTGGAAAAGGCTATGGCATTTTCATTTTTTATCTGGGAGGTGATGAGGGAGTTCGTCGAGGCTGGAAAGCCGAAAGCGAACCTCCCTTTTCGAAACTTGGTGACCCGCANGATGTTGGAAAAGGCTATGGCATTTTCATTTTTTATCTGGGAGGTGATGAGGGAGTTCGTCGAGGCTTGAAAGCTGAAAGCGAACCTCCTTTTTGGAAACTTGGTGACCCGTTACACGCTAGTAAAGATCCACTTCTCCATACGGAAACTATTCTAGTGAGGTGGATAGACTTGGGCTATAGGGAAGGCTAGTAGTAGTAAGATGACGGTGATGAGCCGAGGTGAGCGTACTAGGGCTGCAAGACCAGAGTCGTATGGTGTAGGACTTTATTCTGCGAAGCCTGTTTTCCCTGGGCCATCTACTTCTGCACCAGAGCGCTCAGTATCTCAGCGTTAGAGGAGACTATTTTTGGGATCTCGGCAATGATGACCAGATTATTTCAGCACATATTCCCTAGCGAGCTGATCCCAAGTGGACCACTACTTCCAGCTACTAAACCCTCTGCCTCTGCCCCCTCAGCTTCCACTGTAGTTGAGGTGGGGGACTCAGGGGGTGGTGACAGAGATGATGAGTAGGGGTGTTATTGTTTTTGTCCTTTTGGAGTAGGATTGTACATAGCCTAAGATTGGAGTCATGGGCCTAGTAGAAGAATCCTTAGGAAGTTTAGGCCATTTTTATATCTTTTTGAACTCTATCTCCGTGTACTCCAATTTTGAAAGTAATTAATGAAATACCACAGTTGTTGTTCCATCTTGCCCAAGTTCATTTCATTAATTGCATTGTGATTTTTGTATTTTGAATGATTGATGAATTAATTGTGTAAATGGATTGTTGTAAATTCATACTCGTTGGTTTGAAAATAAGCTTTGCTAAGGAGTAGCAAAGCTCAAGTTGGGGGATGTGATTAACACAAAAAATTGCATATCTTATGTACATTTACATTCCTTTTATACTTGTTTTTGTGGTTAAAATGAGCAGAAGTGCAATCTTTGAGCTATTAATGGAGTTTCAGTATATTTACAGGTAAAGGTGCTTAAATGGTGCATGTTAGGACCTATCATGGTGTTTGAGATTATTGGAGATGAGATGGTGGTTTAACAATAGCTTGAAAGGTGGAGGAACTAAGAATATAGAAAAACAAGGGAAAACATACCAGTAGGTTTTCGCTACTAGACCTGCACCTTCCGCAAATCTACCGATAGTTTTTGTTCACTGGAATAAAACCTACAGGTAGGCTTTGGCTACTGAACCTGCACCTACCGCAAACCTACTGATGTATTTTTCTCATTGGAGTAAAACCTACTGATAGGTTTCCATCGACCTACCAATAGGTTTTACTGAAATACNACCTACTGATGTATTTTTCTCATTGGAGTAAAACCTACTGATAGGTTTCCATCGACCTACCAATAGGTTTTACTGAAATACACCAGAATCTGCAACTCAAACTTTGTAACTTTGGGGATCCACAATTGGGTCTTTCACTTGTCCTTGACACTCCTTACACACAAGACATCCCCTCCTCAACACTAGCTTGTACTTTGGAGGCCTTGGAAATTAATGAGGAAAGAGAGAATGGGTGAAGTCTAGGAGTTCAAGCTAGGCCTGTGCTAGTCTGGCTACTCCATCCTTTCAACCCCCTATTGATGGGAGTCCATCACACTAACCCTAAAAGCTCCATGGACGTTTTTGGCAAGCTTCATTCACCATTATTTAGATACATTGCAATATAGAGAGAGAAGCTCCAAGGAAGAAGATGACGTACTAGAGAGAGAAGTTGATATTTTTGCATTTTTTACATCCTTTCACTTGTAATTTCTTGTAAGACTTGTTTAAACTTCATTGAATGTATTTAATGTCATTTATTACAAGCATATTTCAAGTTTATTCTTACATTTTGGATTTAACCATTAATGCATTTTAAGTTCTTCATTGTCAAGCTTTAAAATGGGTATTGCATATTTCTCTTCATAGTTTATGTTTTCTTGCATTAAGTTCCAATTTTCATTTCTTCATTATGTCCCTTCACATTATGCATGTCTTTTTCTTTAGTATGAGTAGCTAAATTTTATGTTGGCTAATCTAATGGAGAAAACCTCTTGGGTATGCCATTTCAACTTATTTTCTTTCCTCCTCGTAGTGTATGTTGGTTCAGTTTGACTGGGTTGAGTGTGGACATGGTTGTGGGTCTTTGATATTCCGTAGACTTGTCACGGGTATTGGATCTTCACCTTCATTTTAGTCCCTCATTTCCCACCAATCAATCAAAAATCGAAACACCATTGGAGGAAGGCCTTGAGTTGATTTGGCATTCCCATTGGAATGACCTCTTCAGATTAGCTAACACTTGTTCCATTTGTTTTTCTATCACAAACATAAACCACCAAACTCAAACTTTAAAGATTTTTACACTTTTTTCTTTTTCACCAAAATCACCTTCAAAACGATTCACCTTCTTCCCTGAGGAGACGACCTTGGAATACGATTTCCAAGTAAAACATGACACTCGAAAGTCTCCCTGCGCTTGGGGAGCACTTTTGTTCACACACACACACATTTCATTCCACACACCCGTTTTCCCAATTCTTGCATCGAACCCAAGTGAGAGTGACACTCACCTACACACATAAGCCATATACACATTTGAGGGTTCATGTTCGAAAATTAGGGAATACGACGAAACCGATCAAGCAACTGCTACCGGTAGAACGTCAGGTATTTACTAGTAGAATAATTCTAGTGGACACTTCTACCGGTAGAACGTCAATTATCTACTGGTAGCTCCCCTTTAAATTTCAGAAAATCAAAATATTTTTGTCAAGCCTCCGGGTCTTGAGTCTTTTTGCACAAAGGAGATAAAATAGAGTAATATTATGGATAAATTGATGTATATTAGACCTTGGAATGGTCAAGTGATTGAATTGTACAAAGGTTATGTCTTTGGGAGTGTCCGGTGCAAGGGAGACTCCGCCCGAACTCCGTGTTAGTTATGATCCCGATGAAGGGGATGTTGTTATGTGGCATTGGGTTATGCGGCACTTACAAGTACTTCCGCGGGTTTATGGGTGATCAACGGGTTGACAAAGGACTCCCGATTTTAGGGACGTCACAAACAATTGTATGATGTATCAGATTGGTGTCACTATTTGGTAAAATTGTTTGATATAACTTATTGTTGTATCTCTTTAGGTCATTGGATGGTGCAACTATCACGCCCCGAATTTCCATAAACCCAGGGAATGAGTAAAAAGGAAGAATTAAAGTAAATGAAAGGTTATTAGGTTGGATAAATTGATTTTTCATTCCTTTCCCACTTTTTTCGATTTTTTTTCCAAAGTTTTTCAAGCCACTTTTCTTCCATTTTTAGCCTATTTCTTCAAAGTTTATAAACCCCCCCTTTTGACATCCTTCCCACCTATTTAAAAGGTGTTTTACACACTTAACAAGTCTTTTAATTTTTCATAAAATTTCGACATAATCTTCTTTGTTTTTCAAGCCTTTTTCCCACCTAATATTCACAATGCTTTATATGTTTAAGTAAATCACAACCCACCCTTACTCGGTAGCCACAATCTATGTAAATAAAACATACATCCTTTGTTTTCAACATACACATCTAGTTGTCTCAATATACACATATGATACTCATTAAATAAAGATATCTCACATATCAATTGAGTTTACACTCTTACACTTTAAAATGGTCCAAGGCCTATAATATACTACTTTTCCAAACTGAAATATAAGTCATTTGGGCTTATGCCCATACATACAAAAAATGACCTAAGAGTCAAATATCCATTCAAGTCCCTTTCCTCTCCTTCCTTTAAAACTTCCTCAAGTCTCTAGTACTGGGAGTCTTATCTGTAATATGATATCCCATGAATGAGTCAGCTCAACTGCTGGTATGACAAAATGCTAATGCTATAAACAAATTTAAGGTGTGGCATGTGCAATAGTGCATTTTAAAAGCTACAATCCAGTAATCATTCAATGCTATGCAATGTCAATATACATGACAAACACATGCAACTCTATGCACCCATGTCTTACTTCACAGTCCGCCCCCGTCAACTTGTGAGTACTGTCATTGGCCAGATTTTAGATTTTTCATCACAGGATCTACACCCTTATAATGCATAGCACCAAGTGCTCAACCCACGCCATGCTTCTAAGAATTTATGTATACCAAGATGCCTTGATTTTTCTCAATGTAAATTCTATAGAACATTTCATCAACCCATGATGTATAACTTAAAATATGCCTCATTCATAAAGTAAAAGCATAACTTCAAATTCACAACACTTTGTCTACATGAATGTGAGGCACAATTCAATGAATTAAATATATAATCAAGTTTTATATTCATTACTTTCACAATTTCTCAAAGAAAATATAAATACACAAACTATCAACTCATGGAATAAATCATAACTCTCAAACTACAAGAGTTTCTCTACATGAACATAAGCTAGAATATAATAATTCAACACATATGCAAGGTACACCTTTATCATAGTAACAAATTGTCAAAAAACTCAAAGAACACAAAAGTACCTAAACTATTAACTCTTAGTTTTCAAAGCAACTGCCACCTAAGTAATTTTGTAACATCAAGTAAACACATAAATCATTCAATCAACACATAGAAAGGCAAGAAAACTTAAATATATTCCTAACTTAGCAAAATATCATACCTAAAATATTTTTTCTCAAATCAAGGGAGTTGTGTTCGCTGAAAATCCAAACCAATCGGTGAGAATATAGCCCTTGTTGAGAGAAACAACTTCCTAGAAGGAAAACTTGCAAGAATCTTGGCCNATTCGCTGAAAATCCAAACCAATTGGTGAGAATATAGCCCTTGTTGAGAGAAACAACTTCCTAGAAGGAAAACTTGCAAGAATCTTGGCCTAAGAGTGAGTTTTGGTGCCTTGAAGCTTACAAAACCTAGGGTTATTCTTCACTTTCTCTCCTTGAACGTGTACTAACCTTATTCAGACCCCAAAATGATATTTTTATACTAAGGGGTTGTATTTATATTGGAGGGCAAAGGTGCAAAATGACCCTTTTGCCACTAATAAATTCGGGACCCCGTTACACTACAACCCGCCTTGAAATGTCTTAATTCAACATTTTGCTTTAACCAAAGTTTTTAAAATTATTTTAAATAAATTTTTTTAAAAAATTAGATCTTCGTTTGTGGTCGGGTTTGCCCGATCCCACCTGGGCCACACGGGATACCTTTTTTGTCTAATTTTTAAAATTATTTTTATTTAGGCTCAAATTTACACAGTATGTGTATTTTAACATTATAAGTATGTTTCTCTTATATGAAATACTCAAATTATACTTCTAAATATGATTTACGCCTAAATAACACATATATAGTGTCTTACCGACAAATAGTGCATGAATAATGCCCTACCGGTAAGGGTGATAATCAAGCCTAGCTCGAAGAGCATCACCATGCTCAAGCTCGGCTTGACATTTTGGGAAGTTGTTCAAGTTCGGCTTGAGCTCGAACATCAAGCTTTCTTTTTGGCTCGAGCTCGGCTTGAATGAAAAATGAAAAGCTCAGGCTTGGCTTGATTAAACTCGTTTTCTGTTAACAAGCTCAAATCCGAGCTCAAGCTTGACCCAAAAATTCGAATTCAGGCTTACGAACAGGGTTAAATTTTAACAAATTCAACACCACTTAACACAACATAAAACTGATCACAAACATGAAATTAATCATAAAACTGATCACAAATTGTCCATAAACAACCAGATACAATTTTCTTTATATTTAAAAAGTGTGGGTCTACTCGTTAACATCTAAATGGGAAATATACAAGGAGACCACCAAAACTCTCAAGTGATACAAAAACCATACTTGCAGAAAGGCAATTAAAATAACTTTCGGGGAAAAAACTATACAGAAACTCATAATCCTCAAAAATGACAATAAGATACTTGAAAGGTCAAAGAGGTTTGATGTGTCAATACATGTATAGGTTAAAGTTTTTGTGAAAACAATAGTCCATGATGCTACCTGATCCACGAGAATCATCAGTTGCTTGAGAGTAATTGTTTAGATGTTCAGATTTGAGATGCACAAAGTAATTGTTCAGATGTTCAGATNCTTCTTTCGCATGGAATAGTTGAAATACAACCACCCTTAATATCAACTAAGACACAAAGGTGGTGGAAGTTCAACTCTCCAAGTAGAAAGACATAACAGAAATATAGAAATAACAGAGTTCTAACTGAAGAGTTGGTTGGACCGGATCTTGAATTTTTCTATGACTTTCTCTCTTTGTTTCTCTTTTCTTTTTCTTGAATTCTCTCTAGAGCTCTCATCTCAGTCGGTTGGTGAAGATGAAGAGTCACACACATATATATAGGCAAAAATGGAAGCAAAAGGTGGACGATCAACTCAAACCGCCTAGAGCCACCGTCCGGACGGTGCTGGTTTGCTGGAAGAGTGGTGGAGGTTCACGATGTTCTTGCATGTTCCATTATTTGAATTACACTTGCCTCCTTTGTTGTTTCAAGATTTGATAGATTTCTCCTCCTGATTTTTGGCAATTCCGCACAAAAACCTTGAAATTTTAGATATTACACACATAAAGCTCTAGCTTACGCACAAACCCTAATTAGCAATTTTTAACTATTTTATCTTACAAAATTAACTTGTTTAACTATTTTAATTTACATACTAATTGGGGTTAATCACACGGTTATCCACAATTATATTCCTCTTGTTAGGATTGCATAGTAGCTGCATAAATCAAAGTAGATACTAGAGTGGGACCCTTCATAGCCTCGGGTGCCCAAGTATGCGATCCTATCTATGCTAATTCATAGCAGCATCAATAAGTAAAATACAAATCAGAGTTATGACATTCAATCTCATATTGCGAGAAATCCAAGAATTTCTAGGGGCACTAGCACAAGTAAAAATGGTTGAAAAGTCTACTGTTTAAAAGAGAGGAAAACAACCCAAAATCTCATGAGCTAATCCAAAATCACCTACTCAATTGACTGACATAGCTTTTATAGTCACTTTATCCACTTCAAGTCGTGTAAACCAGAAATGAATTAGCAAATATGAAGCAAGACCTACTCCCTCCCATCCCNTCAAATGATAGAGGTCGCTGCCTCCTGTCTGCATTTCTCTTTTGGCGGTTCTATGCCATCAACAGACACTGTCTAATCACCTGTATCTTATTCATGATCTCACGAACTATGTCAAGCCCTAAAGCAGCTGTCTCCCCTACCTCAGTCCAACATACCGGTGAATGACACGGCCTACATACAACGCCTCAAAAGGGGCCATCTCAATACTAGACTGATAGTTGTTGTTGTAGTCAAACTCTACTAAAGCAAGGTGATCTTTCCAGTTATTCTTGAAGTTCATAACACATGCTGCTCTAAGCATGTTCTCAAGTATCTGAATAGTACGCTCTAACAGGCCGTCATTCTGAGGGTAGAAAACAATACTAAACAGTAGCTGAGTCCCTAAGGCTGTCTGAAGACTCTGCCAAAACCGTGCAGTGAAACATGGGTCTCTGTCTGAAACAATGGAAACAGGAATCCCATGTAGTCGTACTATCTCTCAGATATACAACCTACTGAGAACATCCACTGAATTAGTTGCTCTAATCGGTAGAAAATGTGTGGACTTCGTCAACCTGTCTACAACAATATAAACTGCATCGTGGCCTCTAGGTAACTTTGAAAGACCCATCACAAAATCCATAGTAACAAACTCCCACTTCCACCCAGCCACTGGCAATGGTTGTAACAAACCCTCAGGTCTCTGGTGCTCAGCCTTAACCTGCTGGCATGTGAGACATCACGATACAAACTGCATCACATCCCCCTTCATCCCCGTCCACCAATACTGGCGATGAAAATTATGGTACATCTTAGTGCCCCTTGGGTGTACTACTAGGCGTGAATGATGAAAATCTCTAAGAACATAAGCCCTAAGAGACTCTGGAACAAAGACTCTACACATATACCTCAGGCTAAGGTCAGAACAAACTATCCATCCCTTAAAGNCAGCCTTAAGAGATTCTGGAACAAAGACTCTACACATATACCTCAGGCTAAGGTCAGAACAAACTATCCATCCCTTAAAGCCCTCGGTACTTGCAACTCGTGCTCGAATCTGTCTTGCCTCTGTTTCCTATAACTGTGCCTCAATAACCTTGCTCAACAGTGTAGGTTGTGCACAAACACTAAACAGTGTGGTGTGTTCCTCAGACTCGACAAGGTCTAAATCAAACTCACCAATGTCTCCCATCATCTCCTGCTCCCCTAATAGCAATGCTAGCTACAGTGCTCCTAGGTCTCCTACTTAGTATATTTGCTACGACATTGGACTTCCTTGGATGGTACTTAAGGTCAAAGTCATAATCCTCCAAATACTCTATCTATCTCCTCTGTCGAAGGTTCAAGTCCTTTTGTGTGAAAATATATCTGACGCTCTTGTGATCTGAGAACACCTCGAACATCTCCCCATATAAGTAGTGTCGCCAAATCTTAAGGGCAAAAATGATGGAATTTAACTCCAAATCATGTGTGGGGTAGTTCTGCTCATGATTCTTCAACTAACGAGAACCATAGGATACCACTCTACCCTCCTACATCAATACACAGTCTAATCCTTCTTATGAAACATCACAATAAATGGTATAACCAATACCTCCCTCGGGTATAATCAGGACAAGTGCTGAAGTCAGCCTCTTCTTTAGCTCCTGAAATGAATGCTCACAGTCATCTGTCCACTTAAATCTAATGTCTTTGCGCGACAGATGAGTCATCGGCACGGTAAGACGAGAAAACTCCTCCATAAACCGACGGTAGTACCCTGCCAATCCCAAGAAACTCCAAATCTCAAACACACTCTTCAGTCTCTCCTAACTCATAACAACGTCAATCTTTAGAAGGATCCACAGATACCCCACTACTTGACACAACATGGCCTAGAAACTGCACCTCCTAAAGCCAGAACTTACACTTCGAGAACTTAGCAAATAAACGGTGTTCCCTCAAAATCTGTATCAGTTAAACTACCCTAGTAATCCAGAAGGACAAGTCATTTAGGAGGATCACTTAGGTTATTCATCTGACAATTGTAGACCCTATATCAGTTAAACAACCCTAGTAATCCAGAAGGACAAGCCATTCAGGAGGATCACTTAGGTTATTCATCTAACAATTGTACCATACAACAGTAAAACATCCTCAGTGCACCAGAAAGGTCAAGCCATTCAGTTGGAACACCGTAGGTATTCAACCGACAGGTTGATGATGCACTGACGACATAATTCTGGATTATGTATTATACTGAAAGCATTGGTTATGCCGAGACTTAACCCATCTATAACCAATCAATCGATTTTTACGTAATACCCAACTATGTACATCACTGTATCATGCATGAAGTATATAATAGTAGATAGTATGGTATAAAATATTAGGTACTGCTCGGTATTCATAACTATGAGCATATTATAAATATAATCATCCATCAATTAAGGGAGGTATGTATATATATCAATAAAGCATAATTCCGCATCGGCATTTCTATAATTTAACCAATAATATACATATATTTACCCCTCACTAAAGGATATACGTAAACTACTCACACCCCATTACTATAAACAAGGAAGTAATGCGGATAATTCTCATTACAATACTAAATAAATTACAGACATTGACATTTCTTTCGCATGGAATAGTTGAAATACAACCACCCTTAATATCAATTAAGACACAAAGGTGGTGGAAGTTCAACTCTCCAAGTAGAAAGATATAACAGAAATATAGAAATAACAGAGTTCTAACTGAAGAGTTGGTTGGACCGGATCTTGAATTTTTCTATGACTTTCTCTCTTTGTTTCTCTTTTCTTTTTCTTGAATTCTCTCTAGAGCTCTCATCTCAGTCGGTTGGTGAAGATGAAGAGTCACACACATATATATAGGCAAAAATGGAAGCAAAAGGTGGACGATCAACTCAAACCGCCTAGAGCCACCGTCCGGACGGTGCTGGTTTGCTGGAAGAGTGGTGGAGGTTCACGATGTTCTTGCATGTTCCATTATTTGAATTACACTTGCCTCCTTTGTTGTTTCAAGATTTGATAGATTTCTCCTCCTGATTTTTGGCAATTCCGCACAAAAACCTTGAAATTTTAGATATTACACACATAAAGCTCTAGCTTACGCACAAACCCTAATTAGCAATTTTTAACTATTTTATCTTACAAAATTAACTTGTTTAACTATTTTAATTTACATACTAATTGGGGTTAATCACACGGTTATCCACAATTATATTCCTCTTGTTAGGATTGCATAGTAGCTGCATAAATCAAAGCAGATACTAGAGTGGGACCCTTCATAGCCTCGGGTGCCCAAGTATGCGATCCTATCTATGCTAATTCATAGCAGCATCAATAAGTAAAATACAAATCAGAGTTATGACATTCAATCTCATATTGCGAGAAATCCAAGAATTTCTAGGGGCACTAGCACAAGTAAAAATGGTTGAAAAGTCTACTGTTTAAAAGAGAGGAAAACAACCCAAAATCTCATGAGCTAATCCAAAATCACCTACTCAATTGACTGACATAGCTTTTATAGTCACTTTATCCACTTCAAGTCGTGTAAACCAGAAATGAATTAGCAAATATGAAGCAAGACCTACTCCCTCCCATCCCAAGAATAATTGAAGAGAGTTATCTCCAGTCAACAACATTGGCATAAAAAAAGTAGAAATGTTTCAATATTGACCATACGCAATCCTTTGTATAGATGTTGGGGCGGACGAACACTAAGACGGAATAGACCGACTAATATGCCCAATGTCCCTGTTGTAATATGATGAGAGGCTCTTCTTCCTGAAATAAAAGGATCAAAACTTTTCATGTTCTCTGCTAGATTTACATATTATACTTTCTCGTTATTCCGTAAGGATCGGGTACCCATATTATAGGACCATACAAGTCTGTTACATGAAATGCACCAAAACCAAATTAAGTTACCCCCTTCAAGAAATAAATGAATTCTAATGATATTGGACAAATCTAAAGAAGGTTTTCCTGTACATTCATCACAAAATATTTTGAGATCCCAATACACCCAATGTCATATAGTTGCCAAGAAGCATAAGCTAGAGAACACAATATGTGCCCCTTGCCACACATTCGTAACTCAAAATATCCGGATTCGTTATAGTCTCTTCTGTGATACTCCAATTGCCCCATAAATTGACTATTCTTAAACGAGTCATGAAGGGTATAACAAACATACCTTGTCTCCACATTGGATCAAGAACATGGTAAGAGGGATAAAAAACTGCTAATTCATATAGAGCCATCGAACCAGCTCAACCAGCAACCAGAATTGTATTTATTATATGGATGGATAGTAATCGATCGGGATCATTCAATACAACGGTATGAACGTGATACTAATGCAAACCCATGAAAATACCCTTTTATCAAAGAAAAATAAATAGAGACAATGTAACTTTATTGCATTAGAATATACTACTATGATTATGTAGATGAATCGATTGAACAAATTTTGATCAGACACAACAGAATCACTACTAGCTGGCACTTTAACTCAAGCCTAATGGTTTTCAGCTCGTGGGCTTTCCCGACCCATTAAGCACCACTAGTAGGTAGGGGTGTCAATTTTTGAGTCGAACACAAACCCGGCTCAAACCCAACCCAACACGAGTTCGAAAATAATACGATTAATTGATACGATTAATAAAAGGGTTAAATTAAGGTTCGATACGAACAACACGATTAATGAGTAGAGTAAATAAAAAATAATTATTTAATGAGTATTATAAATAAAAAATAAGAATTTTATAATTTTTTAAATAATATTATATTAATTATTATTAAATTAAATAATTTTTTATTAACATAAATATTGATACAAATTTACCTGGTACCAAAAATAATACGACACAAAATTAATACGACACGATAAGATATGATTGACAGCCTACTGACAGTCGTGTCAAGTCATCAACAAAACCCATTACCCCACCCTACGCAGGATAGGACATAACAGAAATTCGGTCACGGTAGCCGCCGAAAAGCAATGCCAGTAATCGTTGTTGTCGTTTCTTGTCCTGAAGTCCCACTTTGATCGTGAAGTGGTTGTGAAGGTGGGGCGGAGCAATGGACATCTCCACCGTCACCACCACCGACGCCGAAACTCCACTGCTCGACGACGTCGTTGATGGAGTCGTCGACTGCAACGGTCGCCCGGTCAACAGATCCAACTCCGGTGGATGGAGATCCGCATCTTTCATCATAGGTAACCACCACACCCAATCATTTGATTGAATTTTTTCGATTGACAAAGAGTGATTGAATTGGGATTCATTTTCAGCTGTTGAAATTGCTGAGAGATTTGCGTATTATGGGATAAGTTCCAACCTCATTAGCTATCTTACTGGGCCGTTGGGTCAGTCAACAGCCACCGCTGCCGAGAATGTCAACGCCTGGTCTGGAACGGCGTCTCTTCTGCCTCTTTTGGGTGCTTTTGTTGCTGATTCATTTCTGGGTCGATACCGCACCATAATCATCGCCTCTGTGCTCTATATCTTGGTTGGTTGCTTTCTCACTGCTTAGTTTTTTATTTTTTTTGCTGGGTATTGCTAATTATAGCTAGAAAGGTTCATATACTCGTGTGTGTGAACTGCTATCCAAGTAGAGATATAAGAAAAGGTGAAAAGTTTCCGACTGTTTACGATGTATTTGAGTTGTGGGATTTGGTCAATTTCATTATTTAGTTTCTCATTTCATTTATCATTGGAACTATTATTTAGGGCAAAATAAAGTATTCTAATCGTAATTTTAACTAAATACACCAAGCGTGAGACAAATTCTCTTTGATGGTTGTAACTGGGAAAGTCCATCCCTCGTTTGTGAATTGCTATTAAAGGAGAGATATAAGAGAGTGGGAATTGGGAATTTTGGACGCCAAGCGAAAGAATATCTCAAAAGCAATTTCTAGAAAAGGAACTTTTGTTTCAAGAGCTAACAGAGAATGGCTTCATGAACTTCTTAGTACTTTGTGGTTTAAGTATTGGTGATGTACTGTGAAAATATGTAGCATTTTGTTGGAAATGAACCAAGAATCATTTTTTTAAGTCTACTGGGGCAATAACTTATACATGGTGCGGGGAGTTAGAGACGGGATATGTACCAAGTAGCTGTTCTCTGGCATATTGGGGCTACAAATCTCATAAACTTAATAAAAAAATAGCATATTATTAATGCAAAATTTGTTTGTACCTATAGGTGTATTTCTTATGACACTGTAGAATATGAAGTAATGATGTCTGTTCCATGATTAGCACAGGTTACAGGGAGTCCCATCTGATATGGGTAACAAAATATTTCCATACTGTATAAAAAGGTGTACTCCATGCAGCCTAATCTAGTGACCAAGAAGAAAGGTGAGAATCCTTACACGGTCTCAAGGCTCAATAAACATATCCATGGTGTGCTGGAGTAATAGCCAATTTAGTGGTTCAATCGCATTCACATTCATTCTAAGAAACAAACATGATGATGAGTCACAATCCAATCTAAGTATATTTCAAAAGGATAGATTCAGATCAGTTCTACTGAATCAATCACTACCACTATGAAAATGAAGCTCCGAAAACTTCTTAGTGCTTAATGCCTAATTTTTTAATCTTGCAAATGGTCTTCGTCATGAGAGAAATTTCACATCGACACTTGAACGAAGAAGAGGATTGAAAGGAGAATTGACCAGTATGCCATTGGAGAGATGAATCACAGTTGGAGTCAACAGTATGATTTTATGGTGGGGTTGTCACGGTTGTTGTGAGGAGCAGTAGAGTGCTGAAAATAGTTGTGATTGAATTTGTGATTGTGCTGCGCACGAGTCACCACCTCTGAAGTTATTGCAACCACGACATCTGTAAGTGTTGTAATTGCCACAATTTGTAGAACAAGAGAAACCATGTCCTAGAGAAGAAGAATGAGTGGTGGAGAAAAGAGCAGTAGATATAACTAGGGAAAGAAAGAGCATTCACATTTTCTTCTTCCATTAACAAAAGTGGGTGCAAAGCAACAAACGAATGATAATGTTTTTTGGCATTCATGATCGAAAAAAATAGTGTGATAACTAGATAGTGTGATAACTAGGCAGAAGACTCTAAAGTATTTGAATCACAAGACCTTCATCAATGATATGCATACCAATGGCCTTCAGAGAGCAAGCCAAAAAACGAATATGTTGGAGATAGTTAGTCATAGAAAGGGCTCATCATAAATGATGAAACATGATCAAGAAACAATTGACCAAGGACGTTACAAGCCTCATGAGATGATTCACATCCATAGTTGAGAAGAATAATAAAAACTGACGGGGACAGAATAACATTAATCCAACTGTGAATTGTTGATGTCACATTGAATCCAAAAAGGATATTAAGGATGAGATGAATCAGGACAAGGAATAGAACCTTCAACTGACCTAAGCATACTTTGGCTTTGAAGGAATGTGCGAAAGACCTTTTTCCATGTAGTAAGATAGTTGGAATATGGGAGTTCAGGAGAAACCAAATTTTAAATGATAGAGATTGAAGGAGGTGATAAGGTAATAGATGTGAGAGAGTTTGAGAGGTTAGAAAATGTAATTGGAAGGGATGAAGAAATTGCAGCGGGGAGAATGTAGGATTCCATGTTGAAGTTGAGAAAAGAAAAGGACTCCTGAGTGCTTTGGCACTGCTAGAGCTCTGATTCCATGAAGAGAATAATTTTTCAACTTACTAAAGAGAGTTAGATCCTTGTATATATATAAAGCTGTGAGTTATGTAAAGTTACAAAAATGCCCGTGATACAAAACGAATCAAATTACAATATTGTTAACAGATATGTACTTGACATTTAAACATAAATTGGATTAAGCTGTTTGATCATCACAACGTGGTGAAATCTAACAAATATTATTTTCCTAATTTTGACCTTCCAGTTTTTGCTTTGAAATTACTTGTTAAATATATATTTGTTTATTAAGAATCCATGTCATATTAATAATGTAATTGATATTGTTAAGAGTGTTAGGGTGTTATGTGTAAATATAAGAGGGTGTGTATATGTCTTTCTTATTATTGTATGTTAACTATAAACAGTGTTGTGAAAAGCGTGCCTAGGCGAGAAGCGAAGCGAGCCTTGGTCGCCTTGAACATCCAAGGCGAAGCGAAATTAAGTAAAGTGAGGAAAAAACGAGCTTAGGCGACGAAGCGAAAAAGCGAACGTTTGACTGCATTTTTTTATTTTCTCCTCGACCTCCTCCTCCTTCTTTAACATTGACCAAACTCTAGCAGAAATGATGTTATATATGTATATGTATAAAATAAATTGATTGATTCGTGTAACAGTATTATGTGACAATCTGTCTTATTATGATTAAATAATGTTGAATGCTTTGTTTTGATGTGAATGCTCTTGTTAATCAATTTTCTTGGTTAATCAATTTGCTATATGCTTTATTTGATTAATCAATTTGTGAGACTTTGTTTAGTGGTGATATTAATCAATAATGGTAGAAGTTGAATCCACATTTGCTAACTTTACATTTAGATGACGTGATTATGTCAATTGATTATTTTTAGAATATAATAATGTTCAATATTTAATATCTTGTCTATTTAAAATATGTTGATATTTATTATTTTGATTGTATTTAAATATTTTATATTTATAAAATTAACACTTAAATATTTAGGAGTAATCAAAGTACGAAACTAAAATATTTGCTTACTTTTTATATTGTTCGTTTTGCTTTAATGAAGTACTTGCTTGCGCTTCTCGCTTAGGCCCTCAGGAGACCAGTTCACTTCGATTCGCTTTACGCCTTAAATAACACTGACTATAAATAAAAGTGGTTTGTGAGAGGTAGGTTATGTTTTTGACCACTCTCTGTCTTTCTCTAATATTGTGTTAACTATCTAAACTTAACATGGTATCAAAATAAGATTAATCATTTGAAAAAAAAAAAAACTATATAATTTTTGACTTTTTCTTTGTTTTCTTTTTTCTTCTTTTTTGTTCTGTCGCCGTTCTTGGCTCGATTGTAAGAACTGTGGTCATGGCCTTTATGTTATGGGTGTTGGTTTAATAATTACAGAAATGTAGGTGTGGTGCAGAGGTTAATCTTACTTTGTTGAGGAGGTGGTGTTGCATCATCGACGGTGGTGGTGATTGCACTGTTACGTCGTCGGTGGTGGGGCTGTTATATCATTGGTGGTGGTTGTGCTAGTCGTCAGAGACTTACTGTGGTGGCATGGTGGTTGCGTCGTTGGGGATCTGCATTGTCGATAGTTGTTTGCGTCGTTGAGGCGGCGCAACGAGCAACAGGGTTTCGATTGAAACCCTAGCAATGGAGAAGATGACCCTTAGCGGGTCAATTTGGGTCGGGTTGGCTAAACGGGTTTGGATTGTTCTTAAGCCCAGCTCAGTTCGATTTAGCCCAGCCCAGCCTAGCCCAGTTCGGTTCAGTCCAGCAAACCGGTTCAGACCCGATTCTCCTCAATCTGGTTCGGTTCAGGACCTGCTTAGTTCCGGTTCAGCATTGTTCAGTTCTTCCAGGCTAGTTCGCACTGGTTTTAGCAATACAACTCCTGTTTTCCTGTCTAATTCAGACTTTTAGCTAGTGTTCTTGGCCTAGTTCAGGTAGTCAGTAGCTTTTCTTGGTCCGATTCATCTATCCAGCAGGTGTTTCACACCCGGTTCAGGCATTTAGCCACTATTTTGGTCCGGTTCAGGCAACTAGTCCACTGTTCAGGCTTTGTCCAGTGTTCTTCCAGCCTCCTTCTTTCCCTACAAAGTTTTTTTTCCTTTGATTCTATTATTGCTATACTACTATGGAACCCAAGAATCAAAATGATGATAGTCAGGCTGATCTTATCCACCCATGCCATCGAATTTTTCTCCGATGGTTCTACTTAATGTCCCATAACATCAGTTAAACTCAATGGGAGCAATTATGTTTTGTGGTCACGATCAACTCAAGTATTTCTTAGAGGTAAAGACTTTAAGAAATAGTTAGTGGACACTAAACCCTAGGAAGGTACTCCTGGTTATGATAAATGGGAACAAGAAGATGTTCAGATTATTTCCTTGCTATTGAATACTATTGAGCCCAGTTACTTTGCTTTATCTCGACACGACCAAAGAGATTTGGGATCACTTAACCACCATGTATTCTGGCACTGAAAATTTCACTCCTGCATATGAAGTATGCAAACAGTATTTTCGTCTGGAGCAAGGTACTTTGAGTCTTGAGGACTATTACTCTCATGTTTAGGGAGTGTGTGAGGAGTTGAAGCTCTATCACCCCTTTACTACCATTGCAGTGGTTTGGTAGAAGCAACATGAGGATTTGAATGTTGTTTGATTTTTAGTTGGTTTGAAACGTGAATACAAGTCTATTCGTTCTCAGATTTTGGGTGGCTCTAGTCTTCCACCTCTATTGGAGGTTTTCTCCCGATTGCAGCATGCTACCTTCGCTACAGGTTCATCCCACACGAAGTTTGGTGTGCCTACTGATCGTTCAGCTCTTGTTGTCTCAAGTGGCCATAGTGAAAATTCCCGAGGTGGCCGTGGTAACTATGGTGGTCGCAGAGGTTAGGGAGGCCGTACTNCTGCTAGAGCTCTGATTCCATGAAGAGAATAATTTTTCAACTTACTAAAGAGAGTTAGATCCTTGTATATATATAAAGCTGTGAGTTATGTAAAGTTACAAAAATGCCCGTGATACAAAACGAATCAAATTACAATATTGTTAACAGATATGTACTTGACATTTAAACATAAATTGGATTAAGCTGTTTGATCATCACAACGTGGTGAAATCTAACAAATATTATTTTCCTAATTTTNTTGCTAGAGCTCTGATTCCATGAAGAGAATAATTTTCCAACTTACTAAAGAGAGTTAGATCCTTGTATATATATAAAGCTGTGAGTTATGTAAAGTTACAAAAATGCCCGTGATACAAAACGTATCAAATTACAATATTGTTAACAGATATGTACTTGACATTTAAACATAAATTGGATCAAGCTGTTTGATCATCACAACGTGGTGAAATCTAACAAATATTATTTTCCTAATTTTGACCTTCCAGTTTTTGCTTTGAAATTACTTGTTAAATATATATTTGTTTATTAAGAATCCATGTCATATTAATAATGTAATTGATATTGTTAAGAGTGTTAGGGTGTTATGTGTAAATATAAGAGGGTGTGTATATGTCTTTCTTATTATTGTATGTTAACTATAAACAGTGTTGTGAAAAGCGTGCCTAGGCGAGAAGCGAAGCGAGCCTTGGTCGCCTTGAACATCCAAGGCGAAGCGAAATTAAGTAAAGTGAGGAAAAAACGAGCTTATGCGACGAAGCGAAAAAGTGAACGTTTGACTGCATTTTTTTATTTTCTCCTCGACCTCCTCCTCCTTCTTTAACATTGACCAAACTCTAGCAGAAATGATGTTATATATGTATATGTATAAAATAAATTGATTGATTCGTGTAACAGTATTATGTGACAATCTGTCTTATTATGATTAAATAATGTTGAATGCTTTGTTTTGATGTGAATGCTCTTGTTAATCAATTTTCTTGGTTAATCAATTTGCTATATGTTTTATTTGATTAATCAATTTGTGAGACTTTGTTTAGTGGTGATATTAATCAATAATGGTAGAAGTTGAATCCACATTTGCTAACTTTACATTTAGATGACGTGATTATGTCAATTGATTATTTTTAGAATATAATAATGTTCAATATTTAATATCTTGTCTATTTAAAATATGTTGATATTTATTATTTTGATTGTATTTAAATATTTTATATTTATAAAATTAACACTTAAATATTTAGGAGTAATCAAAGTACGAAACTAAAATATTTGCTTTCTTTTTATATTGTTCGTTTTGCTTTAATGAAGTACTTGCTTGCGCTTCTCGCTTAGGCCCTCAGGAGACCAGTTCACTTCGATTCGCTTTACGCCTTAAATAACACTGACTATAAATACAAGTGGTTTGTGAGAGGTAGGTTATGTTTTTGACCACTCTCTGTCTTTCTCTAATATTGTGTTAACTATCTAAACTTAACATGGTATCAAAATAAGATTAATCATTTGAAAAAAAAAAAAACTATATAATTTTTGACTTTTTCTTTGTTTTCTTTTTTCTTCTTTTTTGTTCTGTCGCCGTTCTTGGCTCGATTGTAAGAACTGTGGTCATGGCCTTTATGTTATGGGTGTTGGTTTAATAATTACAGAAATGTAGGTGTGGTGCAGAGGTTAATCTTACTTTGTTGAGGAGGTGGTGTTGCATCGTCGACGGTGGTGGTGATTGCACTGTTACGTCGTCGGTGGTGGGGCTGTTATATCGTTGGTGGTGGTTGTGCTAGTCGTCGGAGACTTACTGTGGTGGCATGGTGGTTGCGTCGTTGGGGATCTGCATTGTCGATAGTTGTTTGCGTCGTTGAGGCGGCGCAACGAGCAACAGGGTTTCGATTGAAACCCTAGCAATGGAGAAGATGACCCTTAGC
>CAUOFW020000992.1:1133595-1164786 GCA_963454935.2 Ilex paraguariensis
CCAGTTTTAGCAATGTGTCATCTTTGTCTTGTGAAGTTTGTCAACTTAGTAAGCATCACCGTGTGTCCTTTCAGTCTAGAGTCACTAATCGTGTGTCTAATCCATTTGAGTTGTTACATTTTGATATATGGAATCCAATAAAGAATATTTTATCTAATAAATATTTTTATTTTGTTTCATTTGTGGATGATTATTCTCTTATGACTTGGTTGTTTTTGATGAAAGCTCTTTCTGAATTATTCTCTACATTTGAGACCTTTTGCAAGGAAATAAAAACTCAGTATGGTATTTTACGTTTTGATAATGCTCGGGAATATGAATCTGATCATTTTTCAGCTTATCTTAGTAAAACTGGTATTATTCATCACTTCCTGTGCTTACACCTCTCCGTAGAATGGTGTTGCTGAACACAAGAATCGTCATTTGTTGGAAGTCACCTGTGCATTGTTATTGCAGATGAATATTCTCCGATGTTTTTAGAGTGATGTTGTTTTCACTGTCAATCATCTTATTAATCATATGTTATCCTCTGTGTTAAATAGGCAAAACCCATATTCTATTCTTTTTCCTGATAAGCCTGATTTTCTTTAACTCCTATGGTTTTTGGATGTGTTTGTTATGTTTACAACTTGGGCCTTGAGTTTGATAAACTTGACCCTCAGGCTACCAAATATGTATTTCTTAGACACTCCTACACATAAAAAGGGTATCGTTGCTATAATCTTTCTCTACGCCGATACTTTACTAGTGTCGATGTCACGTTTGAGAAATCTGTTCCATATTTTTTGGCACCTGTTCAGCCTTTGGATCTGGACTTTGGGTCGTCTCTTGTACCATCATCTCTTCCTTCACCGTCAGATATTTTGTTGTCTACTGTGTTACCATCTACTTTACCTCTGTGTATACTCTCGTCGTTCTCGCCCATTGACTAAGGTGCCCATACCGTCTTCCTTATCGGCTTATGATCCTGGTACATCAGGTAATTTAGATTTTTTACCTATTACTTTTCGAAAAGGTACTCGTTCTTGTGTTACTAATCATCCCATTGCTCATTTTGTTTCATATAATGCCTTGTCTCATGTCTTCTCTTGTTTTATCTCTTAATTATCTACTATTTCTATCCCTAAGCATTTACAAGATGTGTTATCTGATTCGGATTGGAGGAAAGCTATGGAAGAGAAAATGGATGCCTTACATCATAATGGGACTTGGGATCTCGTTCCTTTATCTTGTTTATTTTACCTCCCGGTAAACGAACTGCTGGTTGTCGTTGGGTATATACTGTTAAATTTCATCCGGATGGTTCTGTAGAGCGTCTCAAAGCCCAACTTGTTGCAAAGGGCTTTACTCAGACCTATGGTATTGATTATGAGGAGACTTTCTCTCTTGTTGCCAAAATTACCTATGTTCGTATCTTAATTTTTTTGGTTGCTAATCTTGATTGGCCCTTGTTTCAGTTAGATGTCAAGAATGCCTTCCTACATGGTGACTTGGTTGAAGAGGCATACGTGGAGCAGCCACCTAGATTTACTGCTCAAGGGGAGTATGGTAAGAGTGTATGTCGGTTAAAGAAATATTTGTATGGTTTGAAACAGCCACCGAGGGCGTGATTGGGTAAGTTCTCAGATGCAGCTTTAGAATTTGGTTTCTTCGATATCAGACAGACCATTCGGTGTTTCATAGTCATACGGATGTCGGACATGTTCTATTGGTAGTCTATGTAGATGATATTGTAATTATTGGAGATGATTCTGAGAGGATTGCCAAGTTAAAAACCTGCCTGCAAGATCGATTTCATACTAAGGATTTGAAAAAATTCAGGTATTTTTTGAGTATTGAGGTGGCTTAATCTAAACAGGGTATTTGTTTATCCCAAAGAAAATATGTACTTGACATGATATAGGAAGCAGGTTTGCTGGGTGACAGACTGATTGATGTTCCTATGGATCCGAATCAGAAACTGTTGATGGATGATGGTGCACTGTTTGAGAATCCAGGTCGGTATCGCAATTGGTTGAGAAGTTCAATTATCTCACTATTACTTGACCGGATATTTCCTATGTAGTTAGCATAGTAAGTCAGTTTATGGGGTGTCCTAGAGTACCACATTAGAANGGAAGTTCAATTATCTCACTATTACTCGACCGGATATTTCCTATGTAGTCAGCATAGTAAGTCAGTTTATGGGGTGTCCTAGAGTACCACATTAGAAGACAGTTACTCGTATTCTACAATTTCTCAAATGTGCTCCTAGCCTTGGATTGTTATATTGAGCTAATGGACATTTTTGAGTGGAAGGTTACTCAAACACTAATTGGGCTGACTCTTCTTCTGATCGGAGATCAACCATTGGTTATTATACTTTTTTAGGAGGTAACGTCTCATGGAAAAGTAAGAAACAACCTGTGATAGCAAGATCCAGTACCGAGGCTGAGAATAGGGCAATGACGCATACGACGAGTGAGTTGACTTGACTACTACACTTTTTTCAAAAAATTGAATTTTCAGTTCAACCTCTTTTACAATTGTTTTGTGACAACAAGACAACTATACATATCGCTGTCAATCCAGAGTTTGACAGGAGAACCAAACATATTGAGGTTGATTGTCACTTTATTCGTGACAAGATAGTAGCTAAAGAGATTACGACTGCATTTGTGAAATCTGAAGATCAGTTTGTAAGTATGTTTACCAAAGCATTGAGTAGTACACATCTTACAATAATTTGTTCTAAGATTGGATTATATGATATATATAGTCCAGCTTGAGGGAGAGTGTTAAGAGTATTAGGGTATTATGTGTAAATATAAGAGGGTGTATACGTCTTTCTTATTATTGTATGTTAACTATAAATATTAGTAGTTTGTGAGAGGTAGGTTATGTTTTTGACCACTCTTCGTCTTTCTCTAATATGGTGTTAACTCTCTAAAGTTAACAGATATAATAACTCGTCATCACAATCATCATCTTATATTCTAAATCTAGCATAAGTTATAGGGAGATTAATTCCAGTTCCATTGATCACTTAAGTTACAGTCAATATGTTATAATAAAGTAAAGAATTTAATTGAACTGCTTTTTCTCACTTAAGTTGAGGATAAAATTCGATTAGCGTGTGTTGATCCGTCATGTGTTTCCATGCTTATTAATTATGCTCAAGTTTTGGGCATTATCATAAGGTGCATTCTTATCATCAAATGGTAGAATAATTTAACAGATTAACAGTAATACAGGTTCTTCTAAGGAAATTGTGTATGCTTATATTAGCAATAACAATAATCTTCCATGTAGTAAAATGATACGTTGCCATCTTCTCTAATATTAGAAAACAACACTTCAATACTTCAAAAGTATGTTCCATCACATTCCTTGACTTGGCTTGTGCTTGGTTGAATAGCTACTTTGGTTCTTGGATGACCATTATTTCAAGAAGTAGACAACTAGTATTGCATATTTACAATAAGGTGCTATAAATCCACAACTGCTAGTATGTGTTGCATTACATCAAAAGTATTTTTCTGTGCAAGATATCAATAAAAGAAACGTACCAAAATGAAATCCACGAGCATATAAGAACAATCTTCCCTATCTAATGTGTATTCAACTATTCATATTTATTTCAATATGTACATACTATACATAATTTGATAAAATTTAGTGGAAACTAGATTAAATTCAGAAATACCTAATTAAGCCTTAAATGCTATATGCACAAAAGAACTGTGCCTCCCCAAAAATGATGTTGTTATAGTATGTTGACAAATAAACAGATGCATATCCTTACTCAATGCAACAAAAAGTTCGACCTACATGTTATCAAATTAACATACTTAAGTTCACACTGATTTTTTTGTTTTTTAAAAGTTCACACAAATTACCACCTTGTTACACCATAATTTCATTAAAAGCTACCACTATGCCAGACTTTTTTTTTCTCTTTTTCAAACTCCCTATAGGTCAAGATGTGAAGGTTTTTTTTGTGAATTGTCTAGGAAGATGACCTATGCTTTGAATTAGTATCTTCTGAGGGCTTTGCAGGTTTTAACTTGATGGTTTTTCCCTTGTGCTTAAAGACATAGGTATTTTTCCACCCATAGTTTGTCACATCTAGATCAAAGAGTAACAGACGACCTAACAAGACACGAGCAACATTTATGGGCAAGACATCACAACATATATGATTTGAATAGTCACTCATCTGAATAGGAACCAAACATCTCTATGAGACTGGTAAGGAGGTCTTGTCAACCCAAACAACCTTGTAAGGTTATGGGTGTGACTTTGGCTTAAGCTGCAACTGAGCTATCGCTGACTTAGAGATGACATTCAATGAAATTCCCCTATTAATGACAATCTTGCAAACTTGACTCCCACATTGGACTAGAGTATGGAAAATATTGGTGCATTTCCATGCTTCTGTGCTTGAAGGGGTGGATAAGATGCATCACATGACACTGACAAAGGTGTCATCGTTTTGCCATTCTTCCTCATCTTCATCTAGTAGCTCTAGGGGTTCTTCATCTAAAGGATCGACTTCTTGGTCAACATCCTCTCCTTATGTGAATTCCTTAACCTTGGTCAATAGTCAAGGTACGCTGAGAGCACTGTGAAGCAATATGATTTTTGCCATGACAACGGTGACACTCTATGGAAGAACTATCCTGGCGAGAACCTGTGAGTGTAGAGTCTTGACCCCTAGTAGCATTACCACTCGAGTTGGGGTAAGTGTTACCCCTGAATGTGACAGGCTTTGAATGGGGGACACTTCGGGACCTATTAAATGGGATTGACCTCAATAGTTGAGACTCTTTGGTTTGAGAAGGTAGGCGCTGCTAAAGGGGTGGCCTAAGGTATTTTTCAATCTCTAAGGCCTTATAATATGCTTTTTCAACCGTTTCAAGAGAGTGTAAGCTATACTCTCTCTTAATCTCAGGTCTTGAGCTATTAATAAATTTTGTAAATGTTACCCAAGGCTCTTCCTTTATGTCACATCTCATAAAGAGCTCCTTAAATCGAGATAGGTAATCACTTACACTCGAGGTTAATTGATGAAAGTTCATCCACTTGTCTAAGAGTTGGTGCTTATAGTAACTAGGGAGATACTTATCTCGCAATCTTTGTTTCATCTCAGCCCACAAAATAATGGGTTGTCCCTCTAAGCGCTTTGTTCTCGTTGGACTCCCTGCCAATATCTCTTAGCCGAATTAACGAGTTTCATTTTGGCAAAACGAGCCCGATGGTCATCAGACATATCATACCCAATCAAAATAGTCATCCATTTCATCCAACCAATCTAAGAAAACAATAGGATCTAACCTACCATCAAAATTAGGAGCATCCTCTTTGACTATTTGTGTGATATCCCTAGATTCTTCATGGACATGCTTATGTCAAGGATTATGGTAACGCAGCGGGGGAGGCCAGTGGTATCTGACACATGTTCGTAAGGGCTCACGATAACTATCCATATCACCCTCTGCCGAATAGTCAAACATGACTACCTCAACTGAATCTTCCTGAAAATTTTTACGACCTATGTTTTGTCCAAAAATGACATTAGGAGGTGGCCTCTTATTTGGACACTGAACTCGACTCTCCCGAGCTACTTGCGGAGTAGGTAGGACACTTTGACATGAGTCAGTAGGATCTATCGAGATAGGCAGTTGCCTAACATGATGTGCTTGTCTGAACTTTGGTGAAATTGGTGACTTACCCTGGTCATACTCTATTGGACGTTTCTCAATAAATTTAGTCAATTGGGCTAGTTGAGTAGTAAATTGAAAAAGTTGTTGCCACATTCCTTTAACTTCCTCATGTAACAAGTTGACTGATTGTTTAGTATCAGTCATATCAATGGTGAGGGTCTCAAATATTTGTTCTGGTGCAATATGGGCTCCGAAAGGTTATAGTGAATGTGATGTAAAACTTGGGCTAATGTAAAATGCCGATTAGACTAAAAATTAAATCAAGTAATAAATATTATATATCAATGCAAATGGTCACACACAAGAATAAGCTTTTTGTGAAGAGACTCAAATAAACTTGAGACAAGCAACAATGTTTGTAGCATAGAATTAGGCAACTAAGTTGTAAAGGTAGTGTGTGCGGGGAAAACAAAGAAAGTTTAGGTAAGAATGTTTTTTTTTTTTTTTTGNACGCTGAGAGCACTGTGAAGCAATATGATTTTTGCCATGACAACGGTGACACTCGATGGAAGAACTATCCTGGCGAGAACCCGTGAGTGTAGAGTCTTGACCCCTAGTAGCATTACCACTCGAGTTGGGGTAAGTGTTACCCCTGAATGTGACAGGCTTTGAATGGGGGACACTTCGGGACCTATTAAATGGGATTGACCTCAATAGTTGAGACTCTTTGGTTTGAGAAGGTAGGCGCTGCTAAAGGGGTGGCCTAAGGTATTTTTCAATCTCTAAGGCCTTATAATATGCTTTTTCAACCGTTTCAAGAGAGTGTAAGCTATACTCTCTCTTAATCTCAGGTCTTGAGCTATTAATAAATTTTGTAAATGTTACCCAAGGCTCTTCCTTTATGTCACATCTCATAAAGAGCTCCTTAAATCGAGATAGGTAATCACTTACACTCGAGGTTAATTGATGAAAGTTCATCCACTTGTCTAAGAGTTGGTGCTTATAGTAACTAGGGAGATACTTATCTCGCAATCTTTGTTTCATCTCAGCCCACAAAATAATGGGTTGTCCCTCTAAGCGCTTTGTTCTCGTTGGACTCCCTGCCAATATCTCTTAGCCGAATTAACGAGTTTCATTTTGGCAAAACGAGCCCGATGGTCATCAGACATATCATACCCAATCAAAATAGTCATCCATTTCATCCAACCAATCTAAGAAAACAATAGGATCTAACCTACCATCAAAATTAGGAGCATCCTCTTTGACTATTTGTGTGATATCCCTAGATTCTTCATGGACATGCTTATGTCAAGGATTATGGTAACGCAGCGGGGGAGGCCAGTGGTATCTGACACATGTTCGTAAGGGCTCACGATAACTATCCATATCACCCTCTGCCGAATAGTCAAACATGACTACCTCAACTGAATCTTCCTGAAAATTTTTACGACCTATGTTTTGTCCAAAAATGACATTAGGAGGTGGCCTCTTATTTGGACACTGAACTCGACTCTCCCGAGCTACTTGCGGAGTAGGTAGGACACTTTGACATGAGTCAGTAGGATCTATCGAGATAGGCAGTTGCCTAACATGATGTGCTTGTCTGAACTTTGGTGAAATTGGTGACTTACCCTGGTCATACTCTATTGGACGTTTCTCAATAAATTTAGTCAATTGGACTAGTTGAGTAGTAAATTGAAAAAGTTGTTGCCACATTCCTTTAACTTCCTCATGTAACAAGTTGACTGATTGTTTAGTATCAGTCATATCAATGGTGAGGGTCTCAAATATTTGTTCTGGTGCAATATGGGCTCCGAAAGGTTATAGTGAATGTGATGTAAAACTTGGGCTAATGTAAAATGCCGATTAGACTAAAAATTAAATCAAGTAATAAATATTATATATCAATGCAAATGGTCACACACAAGAATAAGCTTTTTGTGAAGAGACTCAAATAAACTTGAGACAAGCAACAATGTTTGTAGCATAGAATTAGGCAACTAAGTTGTAAAGGTAGTGTGTGCGGGGAAAACAAAGAAAGTTTAGGTAAGAATGTTTTTTTTTTTTTTTTTACTTACCAACAAATATAAATACTAGTCACCAATTCTCAATGAAGAAAACTCGTATCTGGTGTTAGATATAACTCCAAGGGGATACTTGACAATTTAGAGGATGATCCTACAAATTCTGGAACTTTTTGGGGTGCTTCTACGATTTTTGGAACTTCTGGGGTATTGTTTGTAATTTTTTGAAACTTCTTGGGGTGATTTTGTAATTTTTTGGATCTTCTGGGGATATTTCTGTAATTTTGAAAATTTTGCATGATATTTCTGTGATTTTTGAATCTTCTGGTGGTGATTTTACAACTTTTAGGGTTGAGTCTGCAATTTATGGAACTTTGGGGATGTTTCTGCAATTTCTAGCATTAGGTCTTCTTCTCCCGTTGTTGAAGTTGTTGTTTCCAAACAAAACCCTACCTCTGTAAGTCACATATGGAGGTAGTACATTCGGGGCGATAAGAGCACAGTGATAGAGTCGACCGATAAAGATCAACCACGAAGAGGCGATTTAATCTGATCGTTTTCTTCGCGACAATACTGGTTCGATTTTTTGTTTTTGGGGGAGTCCTTGCTGTGGTGTTGCTATTGCAACAGTGGGTGTGCTTCTTGGTTGGACAACGACACAAAATTATGGATGTGGCAAGAAGGGTTTAATATAAATGGATAGTGATGATCTTGGTGGGGATGAACAGTGTCGCAGATGAATAGTGTCACAATGAACAATGTTGCAATGAACAGTGATGATGTGATTTGCACGAATTGAAGTTGGTCTCTAATACCAAATTGATGTAGACTAGGAAGAAAAAACTAGGAATAAAAAGAGAAGAAGAAAGGGATGAGAAAAGAGAAAGAACTTGGGAAGGAAGTAATATCAATATTCAATAATAATCAAAGTATGTCAACAACAAATACCATATCTTTTTTATATATAAGGGGACCACAAACCCTAAAGTAAATAAATAGTTAGAATGATAACTAAACCAGGGGCGGCCCAACCCAACTAGGGGCTCTAGGCATAAATATTATGTGGGGCCCTAGTAATGTTTATTCAATAATAATATTAGTATTAAATAGTTATCAAAATATTAAAATGTTTATTTAAAAATTATTTGTTTTGTCTTTTTTTTTTTTTTGAGATACAACATACAAATTTAAGTTTAAATTTTGCAAATAAAAATTATGTTAACCGTAGTCAAATTTGGAGATCAAATGCAAATGATACATGCTATTTGTTGAAAATAAAGAAAAACATAATTAAAAATTAGTTTAACTAGTAAGACAACAATGATTGATTAGTTTCAAATAGTGTATTACTTCTACTCATTCTATTTTATAGTTATTCTTTTCATTATAAACAAATTGATCAAAAAATAGCCTTAAATTTAAGTTGTAGAAATATAAAATCATTATTAATATGTATTGTACGATAGACAATTGATTTTAATAGTAAGACTGCAAAGTGATAATACATATAATATAAACATTGGGTGAGATAAAAAAAAATAGGTTGAACTGTAGGCACCTAATTTTTTTTGAAAGAGTTTCTAAAAATTTTACGATAATACTACTTGTACTTGATTGAAGGTCTAAATACATTGGATAAATAATGTATTTTATTTGAAGTTAGCACTCCCTGTTAATTCAATTGTTAAAATGTATTGGAGTATTTAAATTATATCCCAACATGTAGATTGCATACCATTGTATAAAATTTTATTTTGGGGCCCCAAAATTTTCTTCTAGTATGGGGGCCCTAGGCAATGGCTTTAGTGTCCTATAGGTTGAGCCGGCCCTGAACTAAACCTCTGAAAAGCAAAATGACAAATAAATTCTAATCCCTACGTTTGCGCCTACTATAACGAAATATAATCCGATTCTTATCAATGGTGGTGCAAAATCATTACCGAAGCCAATACAAAATAAGTGTGTGAAGCATGTATCAAAAACCAAAACATCATATGATTCATAAAAACCACCCACAAATCAAAGATTTATGAACAGAACCAAGATTTTGTCAGAAATTTCATCAAGTTTTATTGGGAACACTCCTATTCAATTTGACTATTTGTCCATGATAGAAAATTGGTTAATTGACTGTAAGTTTTAAGGGGTATCTATGTTCCTATCTCGCGACGTGATCACTTTTTCATGTTTTGAGCACTAGTTTAACCAAAAGAAACCTTTCTTTGAGAAAGTGTACAATGTATTTGTTAGAGTTATTATGTTATATATTCGACATAAGTTAGTTTGTTTAGGGTAATATTGTAATTACTCTAATACTACACAATTATAAATAAAAGTGTAGGGTAACCTAAGCCTACACAACTGATTATTTTCCTATTTCTCTAATTCTCTTCTCCACTTTCCTCTATCTTTCTCTTAATCTATCTAGCAACCCTATTATCAATGATCAAACTATCGTTTCAAAACGAGCGAAACATCCAAAACGTTTTCATTTCTAAGGAGACTGAAACGAATCAGTAATGGGATTGAAATTATAATATTTCGAGGTATTCCATAATATTTTGAAATTTTTTATAATATTTCAATGCATTTGCACGATTGTTTTGGAATGTATCTAGGTATTTTAAGATATTTTGATATATTTTAACCAATGTTTTAGAAAAATAATTCTTAAATTTTTTTATTATGTTTTAAAAATGGGTCGAAACGTTTTCGTTTCCTAGATGACTGAAATAATATATCGAAACAAAATTTTGATCCTTGCCATTTATTGCTTTTACTATTTCAACTTGGTATCAGAGCACTAGTTCAAGACTAGATAATATCGAGAACATCGTCTACAAAAATCTGGAGTGTTGATTATTGCTGACGTTGTCAGTGATTGACGTCAACAAGTTCTGGCTAGGGAACACGCCACCCTAATCAATTTCTCATGGGGATCATCATGGTTATTTTTGTTTATTTTTTTGAAGACATCTGAGTAGGTTTTCTATTTTTTGAAGTATTCTTGGCCAAAAAAAAAGGGGACAAATTTTCGGATCTTTTTTATATGCACAATTTTCTCGGATTGACTGCTTGGATCTGGTATTATTGGTGCGGATTAGGTTTTGGGAAGAGACCCACGGGTTGCCTAGTTGTTTTTGGAGTTTTTGGACAGTTTTTTTGCTGCACGGAGGTGTTGACTACACTGTTCAGGGCCTGAATAGTATACGCATGGTCTGGGTTTGTGTTTTTGTTACTTGAATTTGGCCTCTATGTGTGTGTGAGGTCTACTAGTGTTTTTGACTTCACTGTACATGTTGCAGTTTTGATATCGACGCCGATTTGTGCATTCCTTTGGGCTGATTTTGATTTGTGTACTAGTATTTTGTGTGATTGTGGTGATTCTTTGCATTCTCATCCTATATTGTTGCCTAGATGGTTGGGTTTTGGTGCATAGTGCTGTGCATGCTGTCTTTGTTTGAGGTTTTTTGTGACTTGGGTTGTTGCTTATTGCTTGGTTCTACATTTGAGGGGTCTTACTTTTGACCCAGCTTGTTTAGGATGGTTTTTGGTGTTCTGGCTGTTGTTAAGGAGTTCAGTACAGTGTAGTGCTGCCGTTCAGGAACTGTTTCGGCCCTCGGCTCCCTGTTTTCTGGTTCTGTAGTCCATTAGCTGCTCTAGGTTTGTTGTTTGGCTCTTGGTTGTTTGTTTTGTGTTGAGTGATGGATTTCTAGGTTTCTGGAACAATTTCGTGTGTTATCGGCAATTTTTTTTCCTATTTGGATCTTGTTCCCATCCTTATGGCTGCTTCCAAGGATATAAAAAATCATCCAGTGGATGACGGTCGTGGTGGTGGTCGTTGTGGTGGTCGTGGTTCCACGTGGAGGTAGAGGCAATGAATGTGGATGCGCGGATTATTGCAAAGGTTGAGCATTGTGCTATGACACATATTGCTTATGAGATGTTATGAGTCCGTTCTTTACTCCGTGATATGGGACTTGATGTGTCTTACCCTATGAAGATGAGATGCATTGTGACCTATGAAGCACGGATACTACAAAATGGTCAAAGTATCGGTATTAGATACTTCTCGGATACGGATACCAATACGGATATGCAATCGATACGGCCGGATATTTATCCGATATAGTTAGGAAGTATCTTAGAATTAAAAAAAATAAATTTGAATTTCAGATACTTTAGGATATGTCGAGCATAAGGCAGAGTATTACTTGAATTTTTTGAAAAGGATAAGGACACTAGAGCAAATATGTTTGGGCTCTTATTTGTAAAACAAAAAAAAAATTTATGAATGTATGATTTTTGAATGATAGAATGGTTAATTATTATTATATATTTTTGACAGATGTGTGATTGACTTTATAAATCATAATTATTACATTCAATATAATAATAAAATTAAAAAAAAATATATTTCATGCACGTATCATTGCCGTATTGTCATATCGTATTCGTGCTTCATAGATTGTGACAATTAAGCAACTATTTTTATTGCAAGTAATCCGGTATTTCATGAGCATATTAAATACATCAAGGTGGATTGTCATTTCATTCATTATCTCTTGATGCGAAAGGAGATTATGACTTCATATATCAAGTCTGGCGATCAGCTGGGTGATATTCTTACTAAGCCGTTGGTTCGGCCCGCCTTTAGTAATTTATGTTCCAAGTTGGGCATTTTTGATCCATATGCTCCAACTTTAAGAGGAGTGTTAGAGTTCTTATTTTATATGCTAGACATAAATTAGTTTATGTAGAGTAATATTGTAATTAGTCTAATACGACAGTTATAAAAAAGAGAGTGTAGGACAACCTAGACATACACAACTGATTAAATTTCTATTTTTCTAATTGTCTTCTCTTCTTTCCTCTGTCTTTCTCTTAATCTATCTAACCCTAGCATTGTTTTTACTATTTCAACTGTATTCAATTTTAAGTGCTGAATTGTGCTATCAAATAAACTTTTAGATTCTGATCCCCAAAAAAAAGAAAAAAAAAAAAAAAAAAGACCCTTAGTTTAGGACTTATAATATAGGCAATTTATGCTTGGTAGTCCAAAGGTACATATTGGGATTCCTCATTCCAAGATGTTCATTTGGACGTGCATCAGATATATCACAAGATTTGTCAATCCTTTACAATTTAGTTGACTTGAATAATGAGTTTTTATGGCTTATGTTAAAGTCAATGAAATCTATTGCAATTAAATGTTAAGTAAAAGTTAAGGATTCTTGAAGAGTGACACGTCTTCAGTTTTAAAATTACATAAAATCTTGAATTTAAAATAGCACTGAGCAGTTCTATATTAGTAACATAAATTATTTTAGTTTGGATGTTTTTTATTTCTTAATCCCTCATATCCCTAGTGTTGTAATAACATTATATATATATATATATACATAGTCTAGCCATACCCGTATCCTACTTTTTGAGATTGTGCCGTATCGTCATATCCATATTCGTATTTGTACTTCCTTGGTTTGGATCCAATAGAAAATTTGTTTAATCATTTGGACTTCTTTTCATTTCGTATGATCAATTACATTGGATCTTTGACCTTTTGGAATCTAATTTAAAATCAACCTTCTGATTGGTTGGAGATGTCTTGTTTGATCCATTTAGACTGTGTTGTAGCATAGAGTTCCTAATTCTGTACATTTATCATCAACTCAATGTTAATAGTTTATATGTTGGATTTACTTGTAAAAGAAAATAAAATTGATTCGTTGGTTGGATTGGCATGAATCACAGGGACTTGGATTCTTGACCCTTTCAGCTGTGCTACCTTCTTCTGACTGCCAATCTGTCACCAATATCAGGGCATGTTCTACTCAATTCCAAATTATCTTCTTTTTCTTCTCATTGTATCTAGTAGCAGCCGCACAAGGGGGGCACAAGCCTTGTGTTCAGGCTTTTGGAGCTGATCAGTTTGATGAGCAAGATCCAGAAGAGTGCAAAGCCAAAAGTTCATTCTTCAACTGGTGGTATTTTGGTATATGTGGAGGTACTATGATATCACTTTGGATTTTAAACTACATTCAGGACAACCTCAGTTGGGGTCTTGGGTTCGGAATCCCCTGCATTGTTATGGGCCTTGCACTGGTCATATTCTTGCTTGGAACTACTACTTATCGGTTTAGCATCAAAGGTGACGAGAAAAGCCCATTTATTAGAATTGGCCAGGTGTTTGTAAAAGCAGCTAGGAATTGGCAAACTACCACTTCAGCCATATCCATTGAGGAGGAAGCTCGGGGAACCCTTCCTCACCAAGGTTCTCAACAGTTCAAGTAAGTGAATAACTTTCTGCGTAGATTTAATAAAATATTTTCCTCGACCTTTTTCATCTCCATAATTTTTTTTGAAATTTAGCCGACGGACGTGCAATCACTTTATACCATATATTGGGTTGATAGTTCATGTTCTGCACCAGTTTCACCTCCACATTGGATTGTATTTTCACTTTCTAGTGTCTCTTGAAACAAGCTGAATTGATATTGTTTCTGTGGGGCATCCAGTGCTCTCACAGAAATATTGGTCTTTTCTATTATTGATGGAATGTTACTGCAAGGCGAGGTGAACAAACTTTTGCTTAATGTTTCATTGTGAAACCCTCTGGTCTTCAATTGAATTAATGGTTTCTATCTTGTTCTTATTCGTTTTCACGGATTTGGGTTTTGTTACAGGATTGTTAACATAGCCTTGCTTGTACCATTGAGTTTGTTACAGGTTTCTTAACAAAGCTTTGCTTGCACCGGATGGTTCAAAGGAAGATGGGAAGGTATGTAGCATCAGTGAAGTTGAAGAGGCAAAGGCAGTTCTGAGGCTGTTTCCAATATGGGTGACATGTTTAGCATATGCCATTGTCTTTGCACAGTCGTCAACATTATATACCAAGCAAGGAGTTACAATGGATAGATCCATCGGTTCAGGCTTTGAAGTACCTGCTGCTTCACTACAATCTTTTATCAGCATGTCCATTNTGAGTGAACTTAAAATTCAAAGACGTATGATCTTATCTACTCGAACCGACGTGAAATTCTAAAATCGTGACTATTCAAGTGATTGTAATGAAGCGTAAGACTACCTCTGAGTTCTTTTCTATACCTTATGGTTCAAGGACTTTAAATAATTTTTCAAATAAAAGCGTAATGAACTATACTAAAAAGAGAACATCGAGAATGAAAAATAACAAGTAAATTGAATCCAAATCTGGAAAACAAAATGGGTACTGAATTAAACGTTAATGAAAGCAGTAAAACATCACCGAAGTGATGATTACAAGAAAAGTAAAATTGCTCAGAAGCAAGAAATAAGTATAAGGTAGGCTAGCTCTACGAAGTGTTTGTGTGTTTGATCGTGGATCCTTTCTCAGTAACCTAGCATCTGCTATTTATAAAGATGACGTTCAACCATCAACTCATTTTTTTGGCCACTATTGTGATCATGATCTTGTCCCATGAGATACGTGGATGTGCGCTAAACCGTCTTTAATTGGCGACTCATCATATCACATTTTTTCGTTTCTCAAGATTCTAAGAGTCATATTTTTCTAACTGCTCTATCTCTTACAAAATTCTTTGTGACCGTCGTATCTCTTTCATATATAAGTTTGCTTCTTTTGGGTGTAAACAATCTCATATAAAAATTCAGATCCTCTTAGTTCTAAATTTTGTGAAGTGTGTCGTTCATTAATCGTTAATTCTTTGTGTCGGATCAGCATAAAATCCACGAATAAGCTCAATGCATTTAACATAGAGGATTGAATTTAATTAAAACTGACAAATATTCAAATTGAGAGGATCTGACTACTGAAATGCTCAAAAGATATTCTCTTTTTTGAGGGACAAATTTCAATGATTTCCTGTATAAGGAAGTCTTTGGAACCACATACTAGTAGGTTGTTCACCCTACTTGTAACGACCAACAAACCACATACAAGTAGGGTGTTCACCTTACTTTACAGGTAAGAATTATGGTATTTCATTTTTCGAACGAACCACATACCGTAATGATTAACGAACCACATACAAGTAAGGTGTTCAGCTTACTTTACGGGTAGGAATTATGGTATTTCATCTTTCTACTTGATACATTGCGATTTTTTTTTTTGACATATCCTACCCGATCAAGTGGATTATTTCTACCTGAATTCTGTCCAAAACAATTGGGTTAAAAGTCGAGTAGAAAATCAGATAAACACATATTTTTTAGTTATTAATATTTGGATCATTTAACAATTTAATTAAGTAATCTGCATCAATTAAATAACACAATAAATCAATAACACTAAAGAAAATACAATAAATTTCGATAATACAAAAATAATTACAATAAAACACAACAAGAAAATCATAAACATCAATACATCATATATAAGAAAGCAAAAAATATCAAAAAAACATTAGGGTTTCTAGATTTTTGAATTTTAATTTTTAGTGATTAATCTAAAAATTATATATATATATATATCAAAACATAACAAGATGCGGAAGACATAAATCACAAGCTGTAGATAGATATAAGGAGTGGTGATTAAAATACAAATGAATTTTACTGAAGTAAAATCTTTATATTCACAAAATAAAGAAATTACAATTTATTGAAATTAACTTACAAATAGGTACTTACAAATAGGTTACTGAAGGTTGCTAGAGAAGAAGCTCTTCATTTGTATCATTATGAAGGCTACGATACAATATGAGAGTCAGGGAGAGAGAGTGTGTTGCTAGCTTATAATGAGTCTGTAAAGACTTAGTTTGTTAGGAAAGAATAAAACCCATATATAGGAGTAACGATTTCTGAGAGAATCTTTGCAATGATTTCTCTTTTGACAGTTATTGCTGCTTTAACTCTAGTAAAATGCTTTCACTTCTGTTTTTGATGGAAAAGTGAGAGTGAAATGTTTCTACTCTAGTGAATGCTGATTAAAGAGCCTGGTGGGTCCTTGATGTTGACTGGGAGTATTCTTTTTGTGGAAAAGCAGATTGATTGCTAATTGTCGGCTACTTTATTGAGGAAAAGGAGCCTTGTTGCTAGATGATTCCATCGGAATATGTAACAGACAACTTTTCTTTTCGAAGAAAGTAGTGAGTGAAGCTATCACACATAGAGATAAGAATCATGGAGTAGTGATATCTNCAAATTTCAATGATTTCCTGTATAAGGAAGTCTTTGGAACCACATACTAGTAGGTTGTTCACCCTACTTGTAATGACCAACAAACCACATACAAGTAGGGTGTTCACCTTACTTTACAGGTAAGAATTATGGTATTTCATTTTTCGAACGAACCACATACCGTAATGATTAACGAACCACATACAAGTAAGGTGTTCAGCTTACTTTACGGGTAGGAATTATGGTATTTCATCTTTCTACTTGATACATTGCGATTTTTTTTTTTGACATATCCTACCCGATCAAGTGGATTATTTCTACCTGAATTCTGTCCAAAACAATTGGGTTAAAAGTCGAGTAGAAAATCAGATAAACACATATTTTTTAGTTATTAATATTTGGATCATTTAACAATTTAATTAAGTAATCTGCATCAATTAAATAACACAATAAATCAATAACACTAAAGAAAATACAATAAATTTCGATAATACAAAAATAATTACAATAAAACACAACAAGAAAATCATAAACATCAATACATCATATATAAGAAAGCAAAAAATATCAAAAAAACATTAGGGTTTCTAGATTTTTGAATTTTAATTTTTAGTGATTAATCTAAAAATTATATATATATATATATCAAAACATAACAAGATGCGGAAGACATAAATCACAAGCTGTAGATAGATATAAGGAGTGGTGATTAAAATACAAATGAATTTTACTGAAGTAAAATCTTTATATTCACAAAATAAAGAAATTACAATTTATTGAAATTAACTTACAAATAGGTACTTACAAATAGGTTACTGAAGGTTGCTAGAGAAGAAGCTCTTCATTTGTATCATTATGAAGGCTACGATACAATATGAGAGTCAGGGAGAGAGAGTGTGTTGCTAGCTTATAATGAGTCTGTAAAGACTTAGTTTGTTAGGAAAGAATAAAACCCATATATAGGAGTAACGATTTCTGAGAGAATCTTTGCAATGATTTCTCTTTTGACAGTTATTGCTGCTTTAACTCTAGTAAAATGCTTTCACTTCTGTTTTTGATGGAAAAGTGAGAGTGAAATGTTTCTACTCTAGTGAATGCTGATTAAAGAGCCTGGTGGGTCCTTGATGTTGACTGGGAGTATTCTTTTTGTGGAAAAGCAGATTGATTGCTAATTGTCGGCTACTTTATTGAGGAAAAGGAGCCTTGTTGCTAGATGATTCCATCGGAATATGTAACAGACAACTTTTCTTTCCGAATAAAGTAGTGAGTGAAGCTATCACACATAGAGATAAGAATCATGGAGTAGTGATATCTAAGTCATCATAACCTTCATAGGGATCCTAAACATCTTGGAAGGGATCCATGGAGGGACTGAATGATGACTGGGATGATACATGTGAACTGTTTTGACTAGCTATTTGTTAAAGAAGCTTTTATACTAACTCAATGAGTTCATATGATTTCTTCTTGAGTTGCTTACTGGAGTCCTTGGAGGTGGATTTTTTCTACTTTTGCTGGTGATAGTTTTGCCGATGGTTCATCTGGGACTGAAACTTTGAGGGTTGCCATAACCTGTTTTGGTTGGGTTGCCGGACCATTACTGGTTGTTCCTGTAACCATGACTGGATATTCCTGTTGTACCTGTGCAATAACGAAACTATGCTGGAACTTTGTATCCATGAGACTTTGTATTTTTTCATAAATAATAATAGACTAGAAAATTGACTCTCATGTGTTACTAAGTTTGTAAATAGAAGAGAAGTAGGTCACCTGATCCTGAAGATCAAGTGGTAGGATTTCAAGCATGGGACCGTGAACCTGCCACCACTGTGAAAACCAGGCAGGAAGATGGCTTTTGAAATCCTTGCTAAACTGTATGAACCAAGAATGAGTGTAAGACTCATCTTGATAGGGGATAAGTTTAAACCATGACTCCTTGTAGTCATAGTAACTAAACTTTTTACTATGTCCAGGAAGATCTCGGAGTAAAGAAGGGTGAGATCTCCACTGTTTTGAGAGAGATGAGCTTTAGGATATATAAAGAATGATAAATAATTTTACTAGGATCTTTACTGTCTGGAATTTCTTTAATGAAAATGGATTAGGGAAAAAAAAGGATATCTGAAAAAACGTAAAAGCTTTTTCAGGGTCATGTGGGATAAAGGTCCATCTAGGCTCAAGATAAGCATTGACTATGTCAATTGGATTACTAAGGTGAGCATGAGCTGGTTCAATGAGAAATATATTATAGGTCGGGGGCTTATTAATATAATCCGTTTGAGGACCTTTGTAATTGGGCTGAGATTTATATGGGTTAACTAGTTGATTAGGTTTAGCTGCTGTAATGGGCATAGATGCTATTAGGCTACTAGGGGTAGCTTGTTGGGCCTGGTACTGGAATGTACTTGGGTTAACTAGGGAGTATTGGTTGTTGGTCTAACTGGATTACTAAGGGCTTGATAACGATTTTCTATTTCAATTAGGGGTATTTGACTGGGCAATTTACTGGGTTTTGGATTTGGGATAGGTAAGGCTAGTTGTTTTCAAGTATCCCTCCCGGGTTTGGAAGAGGAACCGAGTTTACTATTTTTCCTGTCCGTCATAAGGTTCCTGCAGAACTTCACGGGTTAGGAAATCAGGAATGTAGTTATTACTGCCTTTAATATATTCGATGTCAAAATTAAAAATACTTAAAATAGATTGCTATCTAGTAAAAATTTGCTTACTAGCAATGTTTTGTAAATTTTTTTCCAAAACATATTTTATTGATTTACAATCAACTCTTACTAAAAAATTTTGGTTTAATATATCATCATGGAATTTCAAAATACACAAGACAATAAATAAAATATCTTTTTTAATAGTACTATAATTTGCTTGTGCTTTGTTTCAGATTCCCGAGTGGAAACGAACAATTTTCTCTAGAGAGTCTGGAGTGACTCTTTGAAGAAGTATACCACCATAACTAATATCGGAGGCATCTGTCTGAATAATTTTGAAAGAATTTACTGATGGAATATCAAGACAAGACAAAGTCTTGATATACTTTTTGACTTGCTAAACTATGAATGTATGGACTGACGACCAAGGAGGAGGATTTTCTTTGAGTCGGTCATACAATGGCTTGACTGTTTTTCTAAGATCCTAATAGAAGTCGGCAATATACTTTAAAGACCCTAAGAATCTCCGTAATTGAGTTTTATCTGTAATCTCATCAGAGAATTTATTTGCAAATTAGATAGATCTGCTAATGGGAACGATGGTTGACTGTTGGATGTTATATCCAAGGAATCTGATTGAAGTTTGAAACAACTTAATTTTACTAGAAGAGATGGCTAGATCATTGTGTCGACTATCTCTAAGAGTGCATTAAGGTGTTTTCAATGTTCTTTTACAGATCTGGAAAAGATGAGAATATCATCTATGTAGACTATAGAGAAATGATTAATTGGGTTGAATATTTCATTCATTATGTTTTGAAATTCACTAGGTGCATTTTTCAATCCAAATGACATTATATTCCATTCGTAATGTCCAAAGGGAGTTATAAATGCAGTTTTATATCTATCTTCTAGGGATATTTGAATCTGCCAGAAGCCACTTTTCAAATCAAATTTTGAAAATATTGCTAAGTTACTAAATCTTTTAATTAAATCCTGTTTGTTTGGAATTGAGTACCTAATTCATTCCAATACAGAATTTAATGGTGTGTAATTGATTACTAACCTTGGAGTTCCTCTTTCTAATTCTGCATCTGCATTTTTGATGACATTGAAAGCTCAGCATGATCAAGGAGATTTACTTTTCCTAATGATACCTTTTTGAGTAATTCAAAAATTTATTTTTATAAATTTCCATTACTTCATGGTTCATTTGGATAGACCTAGATTTAGTTGGAATATTTTATTCACTAAATTCTCTGATATAGGGTAGTCTTACCATGAGTTTTTTCCTATGCCAGAAGGCTATAGAAAGGTTAGAACATACTTATGATTCTAATTTTACTTTAAATTCTTCAATCTTCTTAATTAAGATTGGATTTGCTAATTGTTCTTGGATTCTTTTGTGATTAATTTCTTCTTTAAGAAAATTTCACTTGATTACTTTTTTGGGTTATTAAATTAAGGGACTTTGAGATTGAATAATCTTTTAGTTGTCTTAATTTCTTAACTCGTGGCTTTGTTAAGAATTTAAAAGTTACTGATTGACCAAATGGCTTGATTGTTACACCTTCAACATCTATTATAAAAGGGTACAACAAATATATGAATGGTACACCAAGAATGACTTTATCTATCATATTTTTTACTAAGACAAATGATGTTTTAAAACATATATTATCTTGGCAAATGTGTACATTTGGTAACTTATATTTTACTACTATTTGCTGAACTGAGTCTTTCAATTATTTTTTGGTAATATTTGGTTGGTATAAGCCCTTCTTGTATGCAGTTTAAATCTGCACCAGTATCAATAAGAGCTACAACTTCTATTTCATAATCTTTATCAATTATGATTTTAACTTGGGAATGCCATTTTTGGATATTTAATCTATTGATTAGATTAATCCGGTTATCATCACTATTATTTTGCGAACATCCTTCACGAGAAGGCAACTTTGTTGCATCCAAAGGATCCACTGAAGAGGTGGAGGTTATGGGTATCCGCTGGGAACATGTTCTGGTTGGACTATGTGAGCAATCTGGGTTATCATATTCAGTTTCAAATGGCTCTTTAGGATCATAATCTTTTGATTTACTAAAATTATTTATTGCTTGTAAAAGATTTAAAGCATCTCCTAACTTCTTATCTTGTGCTTTCAAATATTTTATTTCTTGTTTTAACTTGTTAACTTCATGTTGAAGATCCTGTAAGGTTACTTCTTTCTTTTTCTCCTTACTGAATTTTTCCATTGTTTTATTAAAACTAATTAACTGTTTTTCAGTAAAAGATTGTTTAATGTCTTTTTTGACAAACAAATCTTTGAGTTGTTTAATGTACTTTACCTTTAAATTTGGATCTTCTACTTTACAAATGAGATCAATGAGGATCTGTTCTTCCTCAACCTGCTTAGTTATGACTCTAATTGTTTTACAACAATTATCTTTACAACCTAATTTTACATTAGGTTCACTAGAATCACTAGACATCGACTGATAATCTGAAGTCTTCCGAACTTCCTTCATTTTGGTTAAAGTTACTTAACTTAAGGATGTTGAGAATTTCTTCTTCCTTATCTTTAGTTAATCTTAACTGTTTTATCTTCTTCTTAACTGGGCATTTTGGGTTGATGTGGCCATTCTTTCCACAATTAAAACATTCAATTTCTTTGATATTTTTTTTCCCTGGTTTTTTCTTATTAGTTTAAGGCTTAGAAGATTTCCTAGGTTTTTTTTTACTGGATTTTCCATAATATTCTTGTTTTGGAAAATTCTTTTTACTTCTTTTATAGTAATGTTTATTTCTACTATAAGGCTTACTTGACTTAGGTTTTCTATCATCTTTCATTTTTTTACTAATTTTCATATCAATATACATTCGCATTCTTTCCTTTTGAATGGTACTGATAAGATCATCATAGGTTAACTGGTCATATTCAATGATTCCAGTAGATTGATTTAATGCTTCTCTAATCTTATGGGCAAAAAGATTAGGTAGGCCATTAATGAATTTCTCCTTCCAGAAAGATTTGTTACAGTCTGGTTTGAGCATTACTCTTGAGATGAATACGTCTTTGTACCATCTAAAATCACTAAGTGTTGGGCATCTTAGATTACTTAACTGATCATGAATTCTTGCTTCTATGTTACTAGGAGTTCCTACAAAATGTTTGATTATGGTGAAGATGAGAGTGTTAACTCCATATGATTTTGCTCTTCCAATTTTGTCATCAAATATTGGCATGTTTTCATAATCTAGGTTAACAGCATATCTGATGTTATCTCTAGATTCTTGGTTAAGGTAGTTATCCCACCAGTTTCTTAACATTTCTGTAAAACCAGAAGTGATTAGATCAACTATTTCTGGTTCAGTGTTATCAACATTGTTGATGTAACTGTTGATAACCATGGACATATGGTTAATTTTGTTAAGCATTTTTTGTTCACTTAATTCATCTATATTCCATTCATAGAGTTTATTGGATTGAACTGAGAACTGATTACTAATATTTTTTTCTTCAAATTGAAGATCAGGAGGTGTTGATTTTGAATACCAATTCTTTGTAGTACTAGTTGGATTAACTTTAGAAAAAGTTAATTTATTAATATGTTGACTATCGATATGATGCAAATGAAGAGTTTCTTCTCTAGCAGCCTTCAGTAACCTATTTGTAAGTTAATTTCGATAATTGTAATTTCTTTATTTTGTGAATATAAAGATTTTACTTCAGTAAAATTCATTTGTATTTTAATCACCGCTCCTTATATCTATCTACAGCTTGTGATTTATGTCTTCTGCACCTTATTAGGTTATGACGACTTGAGTATCACTACTCTATGATTCTTATTTCTATGTGTGATAGCTTCACTCACTACTTTTTTCAGAAAGAAAAGTTGTCTATTACACATTCCGATGAAATCATCCAGTAATAAGGCTCCTTTCCCTCAATAAAGTAGCCGACAATCAACAATCAATCTGCTTGTCCACCTAAAGCAGATTCTCAGTCAACCACAAGGACCCACCAGGCGGGTAGGGTAGGACAGGAATTTAAAATTTTCGCGTTCCTACCCAATTTTTTATGGAATACCAAAAAATCTTTTGTTAGCCTAACCGATTCTTTCGGATAGCTGATCAATAAGGTCGTGTAGGATAAGTTAAAATCAAAATTTGTGAATAATAAAAAATTTAAACACCCTTACATACNATAGGCCATTAATGAATTTCTCCTTCCAGAAAGATTTGTTACGGTTTGAGCATTACTCTTGAGATGAATACGTCTTTGTACCATCTAAAATCACTAAGTGTTAGGCATCTTAGATTACTTAACTGATCATGAATTCTTGCTTCTATGTTACTAGGAGTTCCTGCAAAATGTTTGATTATGGTGAAGATGAGAGTGTTAACTCCATCTGATTTTGCTCTTCCAATTTTGTCATCAAATATTTCATTCATAGAGTTTATTGGATTGAATTGAGAACTGATTACTAATATTTTTTTCTTCAAATTGAAGATCAGGAGGTGTTGATTTTGAATACCAATTATTTGTAATACTGGTTGGATTAACTTTAGAAAAAGTTAATTTATTAATATGTTGACTATCGATATGATGCAAATGAAGAGCTTCTTCTCTAGCAGCCTTCAGTAACCTATTTGTAAGTTAATTTCGATAATTGTAATTTCTTTATTTTGTGAATATAAAGATTTTACTTCAGTAAAATTCATTTGTATTTTAATCACCGCTCCTTATATCTATCTACAGCTTGTGATTTATGTCTTCTGCACCTTATTAGGTTATGACGACTTGAGTATCACTACTCTATGATTCTTATTTCTATGTGTGATAGCTTCACTCACTACTTTTTTCAGAAAGAAAAGTTGTCTATTACACATTCCGATGAAATCATCCAGTAATAAGGCTCCTTTCCCTCAATAAAGTAGCCGACAATCAACAATCAATCTGCTTGTCCACCTAAAGCAGATTCTCAGTCAACCACAAGGACCCACCAGGCGGGTAGGGTAGGACAGGAATTTAAAATTTTCGCATTCCTACCCAATTTTTTATGGAATACCAAAAAATCTTTTGTTAGCCTAACCGATTCTTTCGAATAGCTGATCAATAAGGTCGTGTAGGATAAGTTAAAATCAAAATTTGTGAATAATAAAAAATTTAAACACCCTTACATACCAGTGCCGAAGGCATTGGCCAAACGCATGTGCAGTATGGCACCCCTGGGATTTACATTCTCTTCATATACTTTTTTTCTTTTTCTATTTTTCTTTTCTTGACATTTCATTCACCATTAATAACTAATAAATTAACTTATATTCAATGAGTCACACTTAAATTCACAGTAGGTGATCGACCAAGAACAAAATAAAAAAAAATGTAATGGAGGGAATTTNTTTCAATGAGTCACACTTAAATTCAAAGTAGGTGATCGACCAAGAACAAAATAAAAAAAAATGTAATGGAGGGAATTTATGATATTTAAAAAGCCCCTTTAATTACTTTAATCTCCAATGAGAGTTCCTCCAAATATACTACACGAGGTCATTAGGTCTTCACTTTGGCAATGAAATCATAGATGCACAGTAGCTCCATAACGAGGTTTTTTCATTCTTTCAATTGTTTTACTTTATGTTATAAAGTTTTTTGAGTCTAATTAGTCCAATTAACGATAAATGGAAATTTGATGCAAACTTCTCAGCTCTCCTACGATTAGATGTAGTGTCGTGTCTAAAACTTTATAACAATTAATGATAAATTGAAATTTGATGCAAATTGATAATCGAAAATGCCACACTGTTCAATTAGATAAACTTTAGGTACATGAAGTATCCAATAAATATCATTTTACCTCTGAATTGTCATATATATATGTGCTAGTAATAATTCCATATCTAAATATACTCTGTAATACTCAAAATTAACCCTTGATAGGACAATATTTTATATTTTTAAATAATAATTTATTTTTTTAAGTATATAAATTAAAATTAAAATGGATAGAGAAAAATAAAAAAGAGGCAGGGGTGAGCGAAAATAGATCGTGTAGGGTGTAGATGAGTGGAGTTATTCGATATTGAGGAGTAAGTTGATTGAGTTAATATTTTTTAGCAGAAAAAAATTAAATTGAATTAAATTTTATATTATTAAATTAAATTAAATATAAAATAAATTAATTTTAATTGTTATTATAATTTTATAATTTAAAAATTCATCTTGCTGAGTGCATAAATATACTCATAAATATATTAACAATGTTACATGAATTTAAAAAATAGACTTAAAAACTAAACTTGATAATTATAGCCATTGATTTCACTGTGAGTTCTAGTATTTATTGGGATCCACNGAACGATATTACATGAACTTAAAAAAAAGACTTAAAAACTAGACTTGATAATTATAGCCATTGATTTCACTGTGAGTTCTAGTATTTATTGGGATCCACTACCTATTCAATATTGAGATTATCAAGTCTAATTTTTAAAGTCATCTAATATTCCTCTAAATATATTTTACTAAATATGTGACCGTAAGTTGGTTTACAGTTGGATAGTCTGTGTCCTGTTGATTGACAAAAGCTGCAAATGGATTTAAATAGGTATGCTCAAACTTTATAATAAGAAAATAATGTGCGTAAGTAATAGCAGCATTCTTGTTGGTGGAATCCAATAATTCAGAGGTATGACAACTGGCAGTTGGACCTTTCCTGTCACAATAGACATTACATTACTTGGGCAACTCCTTAATCATTCCCATGTCCAACCTCGTTGCATAAAAAACTGTAACAGACAGTAACGTCAACCATCATTATATTCCCTCCTTCCTAACTGGAATGATACCAGAATACGTAAAATAATCACATTTTGATCGTTAATGAATTTGAATATGGACCACAAACATAAAATTTATAAACTTATCAAATCGGACTTTAAAATTTAGATTTAGATTTAATTCGAATATGATTTAAATTCGATCTGTTGACAGACCTACATCCATTGATTCGAAATGATAAAAAAATTGTGAGTTAACAAAAGTATAAAACTAATGAGTTTGTTAGGAATACATTAGCTCTTAAAAAATTTATAACTTGGTTAAAAATATTTGTTTCTAATTTATTTTTGTACTATTATTGTTGGATTATAAATCACATTGAATTTCAAGTTATATGGAATAAAACACGAAATAAAGTACACTATTCACAGTTTTGTTTACAAATCACATTGAATTTCAAGTTATAAGGGATAAAACACGAAATAAAGTACTCTATGCACATAAGTATAGTTTATAAATCACATTGAATTTCTAATTAGTAGGGATAAAACAAGAAATAAAGTACATTATCCACTTATTTGAAATTATTTGTGAAAAAGGTTAGGCGTATTGGTCCAACTAAAAAATTATGAGGCTTAATGGTTTCTTTAGTCTTTCAATGGGTTTGGGCTACATTATTCACGATCTTCATTATAATTTATGAGGTTGGGTAGAATCTCTAGAAAGTAGCTTAAGGTCTTAGGGATCTAGGGTTGTGGTAGAAGTTCTCTAGATAGAAGGTGAGTTTTTACTTTTAAAAGGCTTTTAAGATGATTGTCGTAGTTTAAGAAAAGACACTCCCTATTTATAGGTTCGGAATAAGGGTAATCTTGATCAACAAAAAAATTTAGATTCGCGAACTATCCCTCAATCGGTGGGAGGGCGGTGGTCACGGGAATGAAAATCATATTTTAAACTTGACCAAGGAAAGTAGACCACTCGAGTGACCAAGAGACTGCTCGAGCGAAGTTAGGGACTGCTCAAGCAAGCTCATAGAGTGAGTCTTGTTCTCCTTTTGTGGTTTTTCCCCTTTCTATTCCCTAAATCATAAAAAGACTACTCTAGCAAAGGCTAACAAGCATAGGGTAGTCCATACTGATTTGTCAAGTCTAAAACCAAACAAAAAACTTGTCCGTGTGAACATTAAAGGGTGTTGCTCAAGAAGGGTCCGATACTGACTCATTATGTTTTCAAAGCACAAACGATTTAAAAAATCTTTTTCATTTAAAAACACCTATGAGCTATACACGGTTTAATCCCTAATTCTATTTTAATTCCAATTCTCCTAAGTTTATTAAACCAAGGGATCACTTTAGATTTCTAGGTCATTACATTTGTCCTAAGTTTGAAGGTGTAATCGGAGTGTAAATAATGTAGCTTTGACGCTTATCTCCTCCCTTCAATGACGCTTTCATATCTTCAATCTTTATAGTATCATGATTATATAATAGGTTGAGATTTACAATATGCTCTACAAAATTAGTCAATTATAAACATATATCTAGCAATCTCTTCCTTTGGCAATTTCATAACAAAATACATAAATAAAAAATTAAGATTACAACCCACAGACCATTGACAAAACAAATTATAAATCTAATATCAACGCTCATGCACACGTCCTAGATCTCTATCTTAGTGCAAGATTTACATGATAAGATATTGCTTCAAGATCATAATCCTACACATCATTACTCAAACCAAAACCTTGTGAAGAGCATTATATAACAGAGAATTAAATAACACAATTGCATGTATGGTAAGCACCAAGTTAAGCATACGACATATTTATGTATACATCACGCAAGTGCATATATATAACATATTAAGAACTAATTTGCACATATTCTTGAGAACCTATTGATATAGTAGTGTCAAACATATCAAGTTCTCTTCCTTAGTTGGTGTGCACAAGTAAAATAACTAGTGAAAAAAATAAAATAAGTGTAAAATAGGTGACTTTATGCCAAGTTTGTAAATGTACTTCCCTGAGTATTAGAACAAACTCCCCCTTACTATTTTTACATGCAATATATCTAGGATAGTCAAAAGTAAATCTCCCTGATTTCTCTCAGAAGTACCTAAAATATTCTCTTTTTTTTGTCATAAATGTTAACCCAATGATAACATATGACAAGTATGGTATAGAATCAAGTTACCCACCATATTCTTTACTTATTTGCTATAAATATCAACCCAATGATAATGTATAACAAGCGTGACATAGAATCATGGTATAATAAGAAGATTTAAACATAGACTAACTAGCTAAATTATGCATGTAAAGTAAGCAAATGACAAATAAGACATATAACTCAAAGTTTAATATGACATAACATCAATAAACAGGACTAAGAGTATTGTCACAACAAACGAAAATTAAAGCAAACAAATAAAAATTCAATAAAAAGAAAAAGTCAACAAAGAATAGAGTGCATTAGTATAGACCACGAATGAACAATAAGCACTCAAACTCCCATATGACCTCAACTAAAGTCTCTAAAATAGCTCAAGTGGATGCATTATCACCGCAGGCTCCACCATCTCTCGGTCCACCATCATGTCTGGGTAGCTCTATGTTTAAATTTGAGTTGTCTGGCATTGGCTTTCCCTTGATTTGTTTACCCCTGATCAATCTTTGAAGTCATCCAATTCTCTAAGTAAGCAAACCAAAGACAATTTATTGAATTGTCTCCATGCTCAAAATCCAACCATCCAATGTATCTAGTCTCTAAGAAGTAAGACAATGATGCTCTTCCATACGCTGATGTATACTAGAAAGCATATAAACAAACAATGGTAACTGAGGAGCAAACATGTATAAAATGGGCTAAAGTGGTGGCCTAGACGTACTAGTCTCAAGATGAACTGGTGGATCTCCTATAACTTCTCTTCTCCCTTCAACTACCATAATAGAATCATCCTAGACGTTGCTTTTCTTCATTGAAATCTTCTTCAAGGGCCTCATAGGGTACTACAATTGATCCCTTGGCAGAANCTGATTTCTCTCAGAAGTACCTAAAATATTCTCCTTTTTTTTTTGTCATAAATGTTAACCCAATGATAACATATGACAAGTATGGTATAGAATCAACTTACCCACCATATTCTTTACTTATTTGCTATAAATATCAACCCAATGATAATGTATAACAAGCGTGACATAGAATCATGGTATAATAAGAAGATTTAAACATACACTAACTAGCTAAATTATGCATGTAAAGTAAGCAAATGACAAATAAGACATATAACTCAAAGTTTAATATGACATAACATCAATAAACAGGACTAAGAGTATTGTCACAACAAACGAAAATTAAAGCAAACAAATAAAAATTCAATAAAAAGAAAAAGTCAACAAAGAATAGAGTGCATTAGTATAGACCACGAATGAACAATAAGCACTCAAACTCCCATATGACCTCAACTAAAGTCTCTAAAATAGCTCAAGTGGATGCATTATCACCGCAGGCTCCACCATCTCTTGGTCCACCATCATGTCTGGGTAGCTCTATGTTTAAATCTGAGTTGTCTGGCATTGGCTTTCCCTTGATTTATTTACCCCTGATCAATCTTTGAAGTCATCCAATTCTCTAAGTAAGCAAACCAAAGACAATTTATTGAATTGTCTCCATGCNTTTACCCCTGATCAATCTTTGAAGTCATCCAATTCTCTAAGTAAGCAAACCAAAGACAATTTATTGAATTGTCTCCATGCTCAAAATCCAACCATCCAATGTATCTAGTCTCTAAGAAGTAAGACAATGATGCTCTTCCATACGCTGATGTATACTAGAAAGCATATAAACAAACAATGGTAACTGAGGAGCAAACATGTATAAAATGGGCTAAAGTGGTGGCCTAGACGTACTAGTCTCAAGATGAACTGGTGGATCTCCTATAACTTCTCTTCTCCCTTCAACTACCATAATAGAATCATCCTAGACGTTGCTTTTCTTCATTGAAATCTTCTTCAAGGGCCTCATAGGGTACTACAATTGATCCCTTGGCAGAACAACAACTCATTTGCCCTTGCAGATACGAGTTATCAATGATCCAAAAGGTAGACTATCTAATATTCTCTCTTCTAACCAGGCTCGTCAAATAAACCCAAATATCATTGTTGACAAATCGAGATCTAGCCTTATTCCTATAGCATATAGAAAATGTGCTCTCTGACATGAAAAGTCTAAGATATGGAATTTCGATTCTATGTTGTAGTTGNGCCTTATTCCTATAGCATATAGAAAATGTGCTCTCTGACATGAAAAGTCTAAGATGTGGAATTTCGATCCTATGTTGTAGTTGGCTGTGAGATTCAACATCCTATATCTTGGGGTTAGATTTTCTTGGAAAAAGTTCAAAGAAAAACCCAAATTTCACCATATGTGGCCAAAACAAGGAAAGGAGGCAAATCCTTAATCGGTCTTCCATTGAGGGCATCATTCTCTACCCTAGGCAGGCTAAGTGCAGTGGCTATGAGATCGACAAAAAGCACGAACTAAACCCTGCANATCATTCTCTACCCTAGGCAGGCTAAGTGCAGTGGCTATGAGATCGACAAAAAGCACGAACTAAACCCTGCAAATATATACAGGAAAGTGATCATCATGGGGATCACTTATGTGATTATGAAACTCTCTCACAATGTTATCATTCAAAGCCTCGGTGTACTCAAATAGTTGTGTCCACCCACGATTGGCCAAATTTTCAAAGATAGATGGATTTATTTTTATTTGGTTTACTCTTCGCTCAATCATAATTGGGCTAAGAGCATACTCGATTCTATTTCTCAATTCAAATTTTGTTGTCTGAAATCACGTGTTCTCATCAAAATCAATCTCGATCTCCACTTGTGGTTTCGTAACCCTAGGCCTTTTCTTAGTGCTATCTTGTCAAACAATCTATGAATCTAGGT
>CAUOFW020000993.1:0-153146 GCA_963454935.2 Ilex paraguariensis
TTTTGCATAGAAATGGTATTTCTTTCATTTTTCTCATTTTTCACTTTCTTGGCAATTTCCTATTTTTTTTTTTCTTTTTTCGATTGTTTCCACCGATCTTCATTGAACAGTGGTTACCATCTTCTTTTCTGTTTTGCTTGTCTTTCATATCATACCGATTTATAAGAGGGTGCAAAAAAATTGGATATCAAGGTATGTTAAGTATATTTTCTTGTGGCTCGGTTATCACATGGGTTTTTTCGAAAAAAGAAATCATTCATTGAAGGCTTAAACATGGCTAACTAGGGATATAATTTCATAGAAGCAATGGCTAAGGCTCAAAATCAACTCAAAGATAGCCTAAAAATCCTTTCTCAAGTATGTGCCTATGTATGTGTCGCATGCAAAGGTTTCCTGTGGGATATGTCAATAGATTACTTTAGTTGCATTTAATCAAAGCAAGTTTAATGAGATTATTCAACAATTGAAAGTGAAAGAGTTTAATTGAGTAAATGTTGATTTTCTCTCAGAAAGCATCGCAAGGCTCAAAACTTACCATGGTATTCTTCATTATCTCCACTGGTTATGTCAGGTTTCCAAAGAATGTCGGTTATATTATAATTATATTTTGAGTCTAGTTATTCTGTACCTTAAGATTAACAAATACCAATGTACATTTGACATTTAAGCATAGAGAAAATACCATTTTTCAAGGAAATGCAGCTTTTTTTTTTCACTCGAATAAAAATCAAAGTTATTTACATACACATTTATCTATGAAAATTAAAAAAAAAAAACTAATTGCACACATTGAACTTGAAAAACTCATGGCGTCTCAGGATAAGTCCATACCCATGCTACAGGTTGGCATTTTAGGACAATCCTTACTCGGCCCACATCTTTATTTTCACAAAAAGATTTTGTACATAAACAAATATTTACACAAAAAAAAAATTCAGACCATTAACCTTCATCCCCAAAACACATTTTTCACAGCTTTGTCATTATTAGTCAAAATTTAATTCGAGTCATCGCTTGTGTCTATGTCATTATTAGTGACCCCTCCCACTTCTTGTCGCACATAACGTGTAAGTCCCGGACTGATATAAGATGGCGTGTCAAGAAAATCCTTACTCTGCTCATACACTATCCAGTTTAATCGATCGGTTGCACAACCCGAAATTGGTTCAGAACACTAATTGTATATTTTCATATGAAAACACCTGCCACATTGTTTACAAGCACCCAGCCATTTGGTACGACGACGTTTAGCAAAAGTACTTCTTCCACACAATAGTTTTGCTTGTGCTTCTCGAATTTCAATTTTTCTGACTACTCTTGCTTTTCTCATTATCACAACATGCACATCAGATGGAAATGTGCACAAGACTCTCCAACTAAACTTAAAAATTTTAACATTCATGCTTTCAATGCTTTAAGACTCATTATCTGGTTCTTTAATATCTGCCAGTCACAAAGATGATTGAAGCTGCATTTGATGTGATCATGAAATATAAGCAAAAATGCAGTAAAAATACGTAATCCAGAACAATTTTATTTGTTATTTTAAATACGAAACTATAACAAACTGGAATTGTAGATCACACCCCCGAACCTAAATCGAACATTGTCCCCAATGTTTTGAATTTACCAGTGTGTGGAGTTTGGAGATCAAGTTGTAGGGTAGAGATCTGTTCAACTGTCGAAACCTACAAGGAAAATATACAAATTAATCTTCTCTACACAAATCTGGGTTTTCGCTAGGACGAAAACCCTTGATTTTAAATGCAAAAGAAGAAGAGTCATGTACAAATAGATTAAACAAATGTCGATCATGAGACAAACGACTGGGTCTTCGAGGAATATGGTCATGGGACTGTTGGGAGTTGGGTCGGGTTATAGAGAATAGCACAACAGAAATAAGAAGACGAAGAAAGAGGGAAAGGCAGTGGGTGTAGAAATCTGTTTAGCTGTCGAAACCAACAAACAAAACATAACAATTAACCAACTCGAGGGAGATTTGGGTTAGGCTGGAAATCCCTCACTCTAAGTGTGAGAAGAAAAAGAACACCCATGAATAAATACAAACATATAAGGCAAATTATTAAACGAAGGACTGGGTCGTCGGCGTATATGGTCATGGATTTGCAGGGGGTGTGTTGTTTTTACAGAGAACAGAGAGAACGACGAAGAAAAAGAAAAAGAAGAAGAAAAGAGGAAGAAAAAAAAAAGAAGAAGAGAAGAAAAAGGGAAGAAGAAGGGGAGACCAATCACCGGTGGATGGGAGAAAAAATAAAAAATTTGAAAGCCTTATAAAGGCATCCCATTTTTTTATTTTTTATTTTTTATTTTTTATTTTTTATTTTTTTTTTTTTTTTTTTTTTTGAGTGTCGGCAGCCGCATATCTACGCGGAATATTCCCACTCGAATTTTTTTTTTTTTTTTTGTTAAGTGTCGGCAAGCGCGACTGTCGGCATACGCATATCTGCGCGAAATATTCCTACAAATATAGGTGTAAGATGCAAGTAGTGCAACCTCACCCCCCAACTTGATTCATGCATTGTCCTCAATGAAACAAAAAAGGTATGATATTCAATGACGGACAGTAAAAGGATTAGTAAGGTTAGAGAACACCTCGCACTTGAACTTTGACAAAAACACCAATATCTGCGACTAAGAAGAACAAAACTATACGACAAAAGAACATAATTAACATGGAATAAAAATAAAGTAAGTAAATAAAAACCTGTACATTGAAAAGCAAAAAAAAAACAAATTATTCCTCCACAACTTTTGGGTATATTGGATCCATTAAATTCTTTTCCACCACTTATTTTTCAAAGTCCCCAAAAAATGGCTTAAGTCTTTGGCCATTGACCTTGAATGTCTGGCCATTTTCGGGATTTTGGATATCCACAGCTCCATTGGAGTAGGCCACCTTGATAAGATAGGGGTCATCCCAACAGGGTCGAATTACCTTGGAAAATGGAGAGGCGAGAATTGTATAAGAAAACTTTTTGCCCGGGCTCAAATGATTTCCTCACGATGGAGTTATCATGAAAGATTTTGGCCCTTTCTTTTGAGATTTTGGAACTCTTATATGCATCTTGTCGAATCTCTTCCCCGGCAACGGCACCAAAAATGCTTGACAAAATTCCTTGTTGTTTCCTAACCTCTAAACATCACCTTTTAGCATGTATAGTATATGAATAAAGGGGAGTGTCACTCTCCTAGGGATGATGTCAAAAGAAAGGGCAACGGAATGGTGGATGAATGAGATGTCAAATGTGAGTATGTGCGAACAAAAGTGCTCCCCAAGTGCAAGGAGACTTTCGTGGATCATGTTTTACTTGGTGGTATTCCAAGGTCGTTTCCACGGGGAAGGAAGTAAACCGAGGGGAATGTGATTTTGGGAGAAAGAAAGTGTAAAATCTTTTATTGTTGAAATTTGTTTGGTGAAGTTGTTTTGATGCTAGTAAAATAAGAAACAAATGTTAAAAAATTCAAGAGGTCACTCCAATAGGAATACCGTCTCAACTCGAAACCCTCCTCTAATAGAGCATGAATGAACAATTGATTCGTGGGAAGCTAGGGATAAGATTGGTGAGTATCTAAGCATAAACCGTGACTAGACCTACGGAATATCAAAGACTCACCAAGTTATCCACCTTCAACCTAGTCAAACCGAACCATTGAACTCTAAAAGAAGGGAGGAGAATGAGTTGAAATAGTATACCCAAGTGGAGATTCCTCTTGGTTTTGCCAACTAAGAGATTTAGCTATTCATGCTTAAAATAAAGACAATAATATGATGAGAAGACATTATGAAGAAATAAAGACTAGAGCTAAGCATAAACGAAATGCATAAATATAACATCCCGATAATCACCTCTTACTAAAGATTGGATGAGAAACTACTCACTCTTCATGGCTTTGTTAAAGATACAAAAGTGAGTGATCCTCATCCCTCCAAGTAGAGGAGTTACAAGGTAAAACACTTTACACAAGGAGCCAATCTTCGACAAAGAATGAGTGAATCACGTTCCACCCTTCACGGCTTTGGTAAAGCTCTAGAAAAGTGGAATAGTTTCACTCCTCTAAGAGAAGAAGGAAGCTCAAGCAATGAAAATAAAAGAAAGCAATAACTCAATAAAAGAAAGCAATATTTAAAGAAAGTAATAAGCAATAATACTTTTGGAGGGTTTTTCACTACTAAAAGATGAATGTTTTACAAGTTCTAAGGGGTTGTATTTATAGGCAACAAGGGAGGGTGAAAGTCTTGTTAGGTGGGCTTTGAATTACATGAAAGTCTTGTTAGATGACCTTAAAAAGTCTTGTTGGTGGCCTTGAAAAGTCTTGTTAGGTGGCCTTGAATTCTTGTAGCTTTGTAATTGGAGTAGTTTGTAGCTTTAATGCAATTAGCTCCCCAATAGTTTGTAGGTTTGACGCACAAAACCCTGAAAAGAACAACAATTAATGCATTATCCTTTATTCACACACTAACCCTAATTTGATTTATTTTAACTAGTTTAACTTTATTCAATTAACACAATTTATCTATTAAATTATGCCTTAATTAGGGTTAATCAAGGAGCTGGCGACTTCTTCTCAACGGGTGAGGCGGTTGAGGTGCTCTCCATGAGACTCTGTCAAAGGATGACTGTGGTATTGACTATTTCCAAGGTGGTATGGATGAGCTATTAGACGACCCTGCGTGCTCTTCTACTGAAGTAACCCCTAGAACCTGATGAACTTGACCGAGTGCAGACTCCTTTTGGCTTGGCTAGCTGGACCGCTTGGAGTTGGACCCTTGGGTTTGTGACATGAATTGGGCCCTTGGGCTTGGCCCATCAGAATCGAATTCCAAAATGCATAAATTGATCCTTAGTATATCCTACATGAAATCAACCAACATTTTCATGAACTCCTGAGTGCCAAACAATAATGTTCCACCAGTACTACGACCTCCCAATGTGAAAACCTCGTTGAATGAGCACAAATTGAAGCCACCATATGCAGATGGCATAATGTTCAATTTTGATGCTACAATAGGGGAGGATAGATCTTGTTTGGCATGCATAGCAAGAAGGCATGATGGAACTGACATTAAATCTGTAACACAATCGAACACAGGAACTAATACTCTTACAGTTGAGGCACTTGCTGTTACTGAGCTAAGAAAAAGGCTTGCAATTATGTCATAATTGAAGGAGACTTGCAAGCCATAATCCATGTTGCAATGCACCCCCACATCAAACCACACTGGTCCATCACAACAATCATTGGAGATCTGAAGCATATACTATTGGATCATCAGGACTGGAGCATGAGCCCCACATGTAGGAATGCAAATGAAACTGCCCATAACCTTGCAAGATGAGGCCTAGCCATGTTCTACACAGATTCTTTCAAAGATGATTTACCACCTTGGGTGCGCAACAATTTGCTCAAAGATGCCACACCACTCCAACGCTCTCCCACTCTTGCTAGTTAACTTAGATCTAATTTTAGTTAGTTCTACATCTAACTTGTATCTCCCATTTGATCAGCAAAAAAAAAAAAAAAACATCTCATTGAATTGTAAACAAAGTCTATAACCACTATTTCATGTCATGTTTTTCGATATATTTTATCATGTTAGTGAAATTGAAACCTGTTGAAAGTTATTTTACTAAAAATTGATGTGATTAGTCGATTGGGTTAAAATTGTTAAATTTCATTTCTCGCTAAATATTTGATAAACTAATATACAAGTTGGATGTCACCTTTTAAGTTGATGTGACATGAGCTTTTGCAATTTGTTTGGGGGTTATTTAGTGTCTTTAGACACAACTAAATTTTGATTTTTTTATATTACTTTTTGGTTATGCTTGAAAATTTATTTTTGTAATTATATTAAATTTAAAATTAAGTTATATAGAAAATATTAATTAAAAAAACTAACCAAGTGATAATATTTTTTAAAGTACTTTTATATTATTTATTTTTTGTCTGGACTTTCCTTTCTTTAATATTAATCACATATATGGTAATATACATAAAATAATACAGATATATATAATTTATATACTAATAAAATCTAGATCACTTTTACAAAATAGTAATTACATATATTTTTATTTTGTGACATAAATTTTTTTTTTTAAAAAAATTACTCACAGAAAGTATTGTCCAATGGTACATTTAGACTTCAATATAATCACATACCCAAAAAAAAAATTAAAAAAGTCAAATATTGAAACAGAAGGATTACAATTCGGTCATACCAAGAGGCTTAGCTAAGCTTATAATAGGAGCATTTTTTTTATTATAAAGTTTATTTAAATAACTCTAATACACCAAAACATATATGGAAAGTTTGCAAAAGTTTGTCTCATTAGGGACGTGGGGTGACTAAGATAAGCATTTTCTTTATCAAAGGGGGTGGCTCTTGCATTATGAGTGCAATTTAGTGCGCATCGATTACGTGGCCGCTCATTGGGGATTCCGAATCACGCACTTAAAATCCCTAGTGCTTCATGTATCCCTGCGAGCATATTTCTTTAATATATATTTGAGTAATATTATTTGAATTTAAAATTTTAACCTAATTTATTAACATAATGATGTAGTTTTATAGGAATTTTGAGATCAACACCAAGTTCCAATGTTTGATGGGATCTACAGTAAATCCAGAGGTCATAGTGAATTAAGTTAGTAAATTAGGTTTCAATAACATTACTCATATTTATATATTTATTGTATTCCGGTGCCTAAAAGATTAAAAGTTAAGTGGTAATATTATATAAAGGATTAATCTTAAATTGGATTCTGAAAGATCGTTTGAATCTTAATTTATATCTTTAAAAATTAAAATTTTCAATTTATACTATCTAATAATGGTAGGATTTTAGGCATGGGCCGCCATAATCAGAGAGTCCAATAAGTCTAAGAAACCCTTGCTTGTATAATGGCCCAAATGAAGCGCCCATAGTACTATTCCCACCGAGAGTAGAATGGACCGAGCCCAAAGGGTAAAGACCAACAGTACCGAGAAGCCTGGAGTCCAGCCTAGCCCCAATCCAACTCAGTCGAAGGACAACTCGGGAAAAAGGAGCCTAACCCAATGCCTATCCTGGAGTACTCCCATCATGCCATGTGTCACAAAGACAGGTTGACCACCTCTGACACCTATAACTATCACGCACTCCTTGGCACAGAGAGTGTTGGTGCGCATAACCGTTCAAAGATTGTGGGCACAGTGGGTCATATGACAAAGATCACTACAAGACAAAAGCAGAAGGGCCCACAGAATCAACAAAAGGAAGGAGGAGCCGCATGAAACCCTATAGGGGTCACTTGTATAAATAGGACAATGTTATCCTACTGTAAAGGATCTCCTTCCTTTGCTCTATTGAGTCTTCAAAATAGTCCAGCTTAACTTAAACATTGTAAAGGCTCTGAGTCAGCTATACCATTGTTATCTCCACAAATTGAGCAATAGACCCCCAAGGAGCAAGAGACTCTCTTACAGTGGACATAGCCTTAGTCTCTCGACTAAGGTGAACCACTTACATTGTATTCTCGTCTCCCCTCACTATTGTATTCATCTATTGTCCAATATATTTACTCTGAGCCGCCTCTGGGACAACTGGTTAAAATATTGAACTTGGGCCACTATTTCCGAACTCCATCAGTTGGCGTCGTCTGTGGGATCGATTTTCATCATTTTCCTTTAAGTTTCCTTACATCCTTGTTAGTTTGATGGTTTCGACTTAGAATATGAGTAAATCTCACGTCAATCCCCAAGTTCACCAAAACTTACTAGAGAACTTTTCGACCCCCAAAGCGGACGCCAAGAACCACCCCCTAGTGGTGGACCTCCTGCCGCTCAACAAATTAGAAGCCTATCATCAAACCACGATGCAATTGATAAAGCAGAACCAAGAGTTAATGATATGGATACAGACACACCAGCTTCCCTAGTTTCCACTAGCCTATCAAGAACCTCCTCCACCTCCGGCATAACATGATGCTCCTCCTCAGGAATGCCAAGCTCCGCCTAATGGAGTCACAGAGCTTTATAAGCACAATCACTCTGGGAAAAATCACTGGAGAAGATATTTGGAGGAACACATTGAGGATGAAGCCCATAGTCGGGCCCAAGCCGCCTATCGAGAAGACAGACCTTTTCCCCCGCCAGATGTCATGGATCACCTTTTGGAGCAGAGACTTCGCCAACTCCAACGAGAGCTAGGTAACATGAAAAAAGTGGTTAAGGGAAAGACTCCCGACATCATGGATGCTCTGGTCCAGCAAACTGAGTCACTGTTAGCTCCAAAGGTCCTTCATTTCCCCCTCCCTCAAAAATTTTGGATGCCATCGATTGAGGCATTCGACGGGACCAAAGATCTGGTTGCCCACCTAAACTCCTACAAAAATTAGATGGAACTCCAGGGTACCCAGACTCCATTCACTGCCAAGCTTTTGCCATCACCCTCAAAGGGTCGATAATTGCTTGGTTTAAGAGATTACAGACAGCATCATTCTCCTCCTTCAAGGAGTTATCTATACAATTTGTATCGCACTTCATTAGAGCAAAGACGTATAGGAAGCTGTCCTACCATCTTTTGAGCATCAAACAGGGGCCCAACGAGTCCCTCTGGTGCTATGTACAACGTTTCAACCAAGAATGCCTAAAGGTGGAAAGTGTGGACGATAAGTTCGCGTTGACCACTTTCATGTCCGGGCTCAGAGTTCAATCCAAGGATCTCCTCTTCTCAATCGCAAAAAATCCTTAAGCCACTATGGCTGAGGTACTGGCGAAAGCAAAGAAATACATCAACAGCGAGGAGGCCTTTTGCCTTAAAGGGGGTTTGACATCGATAGAGAAAGAAAAGAAGAAGAAGGACAACAATCCTAGAAAGGAGAGAAAACATAATTAGTCCCCGAGGAGAAGTAGTTCTCCGAGAAGAGGAAAAGAGTCGTCTCCTAAGAGAAGAGGCAATGTCAGAGACCACCTAGGACCCTTGCCACAAGAATTACAACCCCAATATACCCCAACGCAACTCCCGCCCTTGGTCACCTCTATTACACAAGTCCTCCACGAGGTCCAGAATGAAAGGTTCATCCGATGGCCGGATGAAATTTGATCTTGGGAGAAGAAACCCTGCGAAGTACTATGAATTCCATAAAGATACCGGCCAAGAGAAAAACAACTGCATCCAGCTCAAGAAAGAAATCACTATGTGGCAGGAGAAGGAAGAGAACAAAACCCCACAAACCCCACAACAACACCAACTGGCCCTTGGCAAAATCTGGGTCATCTCAGGGGGTTTTGCAGAAGGAGGTGAGTTTAGCTTAGCACAAAGGGCGTACGCTAGAAGAGCAAGATCAAAAGCTTTCCTCGAGGTCCAAGCAATTCGAAAAGCCCCTCGCCAGGATGTGGAGATCACCTTTCTAACACAGATCTTGAAGGATGCCTACACCCACATTACGACCCCCTGGTCGTTAAAGCAATCATCACGAACAAAACTATACATCAAGTGCTCGTCGACAATGGAAACTCGACAGACGTCATCTTTCTATCAGCCTTTAATCAGCTCGGCATAGAGAGATCGAGGCTTGAACCCATAAAAACCCACCTTCTGGGCTTCTCGGGTGAGAGAGTCTTGCCAGTCGAATCTATCCAGCTCGTCCTCACCATGGGGGACCAACCCTGTCAAGTCACAACCACTATCTGTTTCCTAGTGGTGGATGCCCCCTTCGCCTACAACGTCCTTCTGGGAAGACCTTCTCTTAACTCCATCAGAGCAATACCTTTAGCATACCATTTGGTAATGGAGTTCCCCACTAAAAATGGGGTCGAAAAGCTCAGGGGGGATCAACACCTCGCCAGAGAATGTTATGTGGCATCAATGAGGCAGAAGGAGGTAGAGTTAGTCTAGTTGGAGGACTTGGACATGACAGATGAGTTGGAGACACGGCCCACCCCCACAGAGCAACTAGAGCCCGTGTAAATGGACGAAGACCCAGGGCATGTGGTCTTCGTAGGCTCTATGTTATTCCATGTCATTAAGGAAAAACTTATCTCGTTCTTGAAAGAGAATGCTGATGTTTTCGCTTGAAAACAGGAAGATATGGAAGGAATAAACCCTATAGTTATCGTACACTAGCTTGGTGTTGGTCTGAAATGCAAACCAGCAAAACAGAAGAGGAGAAGCTTTGCACCAAATGGGCAGAAAGCCATTAATGAGGAAGTGGCCAAGCTGCTACAAGCAAAAGCCATCAGGGAGGTAGACTATCCGACCAGGTTGGCCAATGTCATGCTCATGAAGAAAGTGAATGGCAAGTAGTGACTATGCATCGACTTGAACCGAGCGTGCCCCAAAGACAATTTTCCTCTACCACGGATTGACCTGATAGTCGATGCCACATCTGGCAATGAGCTCCTCAACTTCATGGATGCCTTTTTAGGGCATAACCAGATCAAAATGGATCCGAATGCCCAAGACAAAACTTCGTTCATAACAGAGCAGGGGATCTTCTGCTATCAGGTCATGCCTTTTGGATTGAAGAATGTTGGGGCCACTTATCAGAGGTTCTTCAATAGAATCTTCTGTAAAAAGCTCAGCACGACCATGGAGGTATATATAGATGACATGCTCGTAAAATTTCTTAAAGTCGAATCCCATATCCGACATCTCGGGGAGGCATTTTAGATTATGAAGTAGTATAGGATGAAAATAAACCCAGAGAAGTGCACCTTTGGAGTGTCGGCAGGGAAGTTCCTGGGATTTATAGTCAACATTAGGAGGTATTGGGGCAAACACCGACAAGGTGAAGGTTGTCCTCAAAATGAAATCCCCAACCAGCACTCGGGAAGTACAACACTTGACCAGGAGAATAGCGACACTTAATCGATTTGTCTTGCGCTCCAATGACAAGTGTCATCCATTCTTCAAGGTCTTGAAGGTAGCCTTTCGATGGTACCAAAAATGTGAATAGGCTTTTCAAGCCCTTAAGGCCTATTTGGCCTCACCGCCGGTGCTTGTGAGTCCTCAAGAAGGAGAGGTTCTAACCCTTTACATGGTCATATCAGAATTCTCAGTTAGCGCTGCCTTAGTAAAGGACAAGGAAAGGGTCTAGTAGCCAGTTTATTTCTGCAATAAAGCCCTTAGAGGAGCCGAAGAGAGATACCCAAAAATAGAGAAGCTTGTGCTAGCCCTTGTAGTAGCATTTCAGAGATTGAGGTCGTACTTCCAAGTGCACACCATTGAGATTCCAATGACCAGCCGATGAGGCATGTACTGCAGAAGCTAGAAGCCTCAAGAAGACAAGTGAAGTGGGCAATGGAGCTGAGTGAATTCAACATCAAATTCAAACCTAGAACTGTGATCAAGGGGCAAGTCCTAGCTGACTTCCTAGCCGAGTTCACCACCCCGTCAAGAGAAGTTACAGAAAATTTAGACTGTGTATTTGACGTGTTGACCTAAAGCTATACGTGGATGGCGCCTCAAATACCCACAGAAGTGGGGTTGGCCTGATCTTGACCTCGCCAGAGCTTATGAGCTCTTCAAATCGGGAAGAGAGCTTTTCAGCTCAAAAAAGCCACGAGCTCTTCAGTCACGCAAATTGACTAGGCTTTTCAGCCTATGAGCTCTTTAGCTTGGGAAGAGAGCTTTTCAACTCAAAAAATATGCAATCTTTTGAGTCGCGTAAATCGACTAGGCTTTTCATCCTAAAAGCTTTTTAGCTTAGGGGCTACTAGGCTTTTTAACCTATGAGCTTCTCAGCTCAGGAATCTACTAGGCTTTTCAGCTTGGGAATCTGCTAGGTTTCTCAACTTTTTAGCTCAAGGAATGAATATAGTAATGACAAAGCAATCACAAAGTTGCCATTTCAAATAAAATCAAAGAAGATTCACTTTGTATTCATAAAAACTTCAAGGTTACAGATAGAAGAAGAAGAAATATCCTAAGTCCCTCTAGTAGGCCCCTTCAGTTTGCAGTCCCCCTTCTCCAACTCAAGACCCAAAAGGTTCCCCAGGGATGGTTCATTCGTGAACCAGTGTTCGTGTGATGATATTTGTCTGTATAGGTTGCATACAAGAATTTTGGGTGCCAAGAAACCAATAGACCATTATTCCAACAAATCTCTTGAGTGGGGTGAGGTTAGGTGAGGTTGAGGTGAAAGTACATGGAATTAATATTTTTGAAAAATACCCTAGAAAGAACAAGTTTATCAAATTTTGTTCAAAATAAGAAATGATTACTTTACCAGACTTATTATACATATACTTGTATAAAGATTTCTCACTTCGTACGTTATAAAATCATTGGTGTTGCATTATGTTTTAAGAAGAAAGGTTTTATAGTATTATTTTGAGATTTGATTTCGATGTGGTAAATTTCTTGATGTTTCACATATGTATTTCAAATGATAGTACATAGTGTACTTTCAAAAATGCTCAATACCTATCGTGTACCTAGGCTTATTAATAAATTATTTCATTACCTATTATTATGATTGTGAACTGTTTGTATTTAAAATCTTGTATATGCTTGAGAAAAAGATTATCCTACTGAGCTTACGGTTGTTTACCCCTATCATTTAGCATTTTCAGTTATGGGCATATGTTTGTAGATTGCATTGTGGAAATATCGAGGCAGAAGATAGTTGTTATGATTTTTATATATTTAGTTAGAGTATGTGAAGAACAATGTATGATGATGTATATTATTGAGGATTTGTAAGTGATTTATATCTTAGTTAATTTGAGGGAATATGTATAGATTGAGACCTTTTAAATTGTTTACTTATAAAGATTTTAGATATTCTGTATATTATGTTCATGATGAAGAATTTTGGATAATTAGATTATAACCTGGGTTTTAGAGGACTTCGTGGGCCTCCATTTGCCACCTCGGTATTGAATCGTAATGACTTATTTATGCATATCATGAGAAGGGATGTATATGATTGATATACTACGAATGACTAGTTAGGTATAATTATTATATGTAATGCTCCCATAGGTAGCTCTCACAAATTATCTGGATGCCTAATTTTCAAAGAAAATTCTGCCAAAATTTTCTAAAAAAAAAATGATTTATTTAAACTAAAGAGATATTTTTTCTAGATGTTTTACAACAAACCGACATATGTTTTTGGACTAAACAAAGTAATTTTTTTTAATCACGCTTTTGTAAAATTTAGGGCGTGACAGATTGGTATCAGAGCTTAAGGAGTAGGTCTTACATGAGAGCTATAGAGAAATAGGTACACCAATATTGGAGATAATTTGGAGACATGTGTGGTGACAAAGAAATTATTTTTACATCATGAGTTTTGGATGTCACAGAGAGTATTAGTATATTTTGGCTGAGATGATTGAAATTAAAAAGGCTTCGAGGTATAATGATTTATGATGTTATAACTTTTTTAGGTGATGCCAATTTTCATTATTTTTCCTAGCCCTTAGTTGCTTTAATCTATGAAATCAAGGATGTGTGGTAATTCAATTTTGTTGATTGGAGATAAAGTCAACTATGGCGTCTTTTATAAAATTTTGGTTAGGTTAAGTTATTGGAATTAATAAAGAGGTTAAGAATTGCAGAAAGATTGAAAAATTTGGTTTTATGGTGAAAACTTTGATTTGTATTTGTCTTCCATTATCGGTGACTAAGAGATAACAAAATAGTACAATGTTCAAATACAATCAATTGGAGGGGCATGGTAAAATGAATAAGTATTTGTGTTAATTTTGGAATAAGAGTACGAATTGTGATTTTGCTTCTGAGTGGATTGAAAGTTGTTTTATGACCATTTATTTGAGATTATCAATAGTGGTCTGGAATTAGTATGAATAGTTGGCTAGTGTTGCTTTGGGTAAAAATTAAATGTTAAGTAATGACTTAATTTTTGTACAATTGGGTTATAAGAATTATTCAAAAAAAAATATAATTGGAAGATCGTGGTGCAATAATTGATGAATTATATTAGATGACTTTGCTTGAAGATTGATTGAGAATGACATGGTAAGCCTTTAAAGAGAAAGAAATATGGAGTTAGGAAATTAGTCATTACATGAAAGGGTAGGAGGGATTGGACTACGTGTGAGTGTTTTATGACCATCACTCTCCTAAGTACATAGAAGGTGTTATCCTTGAGGGTAGACCATGAACTAGTTTTGGTCATTGTGTGATTGTATTTTGTGGTGTTTGTAGTTCACAACATTTAGACCATCTAAATCTAGTGATAATTAGGAATCCCTTTGTTGAGTGTGGAGTTGATAGTTAAGTTGTAATCATGGACTTTAAATGAAAATGTTGATCAAGGGTATGGATTAAAATTTTGAAATCTCATTCCATGGAAACCTACAAAGTTTAATAAATTTTTGACCCTTAATATTGTTGGGCTTTGGAGCATACATGTTCAAAAATTTGAGATCATTTATATTGAGTAATTAATAGTGATGATGCACAAAAATGGTTTTGCACACCACCTGTCAAGTGTAGATAATAAATGCAGTGAAATCGATGAAAGAATTAAAAAAGACACAATTTATAGTGGTTCGGTCAATTCGACCTACGTCCACTCTTCAATGGCTTCAGTTGCCTGGTATTTTATTAATTCAGAGGTATGGAGAATAGAGATACAAGCTTTGAGAGAATGGAGAATCAAAGAAAGTGGTCTCCGGTCGTCGATCTATCCTCTGTAAGTGTTGGTGGGGCGTGACCTTCATCTCTCTCTTCTACCAGATTGGAGCTATTTTATAGCAGCTAAGAGATCATTCTTGTGGAGATCATGACTTATCCTCAAGGCTTCTTTATCGCAGCTAAGAGATTATTCTGGTGCAGATCACGACTTATTCTCAAGGCTTCTTTATCGCAGCTAAGAGATTATTCTGGTGGAGATCACGACTTATCCTCAAGGAAGGAGGAGGTTGGGGAGCTCTTCATGAAACGTGGTCAAAAATTGGACCGTTTCCTTTGGTGGTGCAGATAAGCTTCCCATGCTCTCCTCTTGGTAACGTGCTAAGCAAAAAGTCTAACCGGTCTTGGACTGTCTTGCGCTTGGTGGAATCAAAATAAGGTTGGGCTCCTCAACTGGGGTTGAACTTTAACACATAAATTGGACTATTTGGGCTTAACCCATCATTTGCCCCCCAATGTCTCATGTCCAAGGAGACTTGGAGAAGGAGGCATTGACTATATATTTTTTTTTTGTTTAAACTTCAAGTCTTTCCCACTTTATTTTAAAGAAGGCCCATAATATTCTGTTTGGCCTTTTTATTTTGAAAAGGACCCATAACTTTCTATTTAGCCACTTTATTTTGAAAAAGGCCCATAATTTTCTATTTGGGCTTTTTCCCTCTTTTTGAAAAACCCTAGACTATAAATATAGTCTTTTTCTTCATGTTACCCATTTCACTCATTTTTAAGGTTGAGCACCCACCTCTTGAAAACCTTGAGAACTCAAGTCCTACCCATTTTGTTGAAGCCAAAGTGTGTTCTCCTTGAATCCTTTCAAGAGTGTGATTTCTTCCTTGCTAGTTGAGTTTCTCAAGTGAACAATGTCGATTGAAGAGGGAGTGGTGGAGGTTGAAGAAAGGGAGGAAGTAGGCACCATTTTGGAGAACTTGGAGGCTAGTTTTGAGCATTCGAATGCTGTCTTGGACAGCTTTGGGGCTGAAAATGAAGGGTTGGACAGCGAAGGGGAGATGGGCAGCGCGAGGAGTGGCTTGGGCAGCGAAGGGAAACGTTGGGCGCGCGATTGGGCAGCGTAGGCGCGCGCGGTGGGGGGCTGGGCGGCTGCCTGGGCTCTGCTCCTCCTGTCCTGGACAGCCCAGGCGCGCTGGGCAGCTGCCTGGGCGCTGGCCTTGCTGTCCTGGACAGCCCAGGTGCGCTGGGCAGCAGCCTAGCTGCTGCTTCTGCTGTCCCGGACAGCTTCAGATCTGCTGCGCTGGGCGGCTTTGGAACGCTGGGCAGCAGCATTTTTCCATCAAGGGGCGCTGAAAATCAGTCCAAGATTCATCAGGGAGAGCTAGGCAGTGGCCTGGGAGCACGGGCTGAAAATTCTGCGCCGAAAATTCTGCGTTGCGCAATTTTGAAGGGCCAGGCACCCTTCAAGCTACTGGGCAACTTTGTTTTGACGAGCAACAGCAGTCAGGCACACTTCCAGGCGTTGGGCTAGACATTGCAAGTAGTAAGGAAGCTTTGGGTGCTGCCCTTGATGATCAAGCCCCTATTGTAGCTCCCCCGATTCAAGTTCCTCAAGACTCTCCCAATGGTGATTTGGACTACTCCTTAAGGCCCCGGAAGAAGAAACGCAAGAGCAAAGTGGGACTTGATGATGACGGGTCTAAGGTGAGCACCCTTTCTAGTTTGTTCCGCTTAGATGAAGATATTTCAAGGCTTGTTTTTACTTATCGCATCCCTCCGACCGTGTTGTGCCGTCGGGCTGAGTTGGGCGAGCTTGCTTGCGACGACTCTTCGGGGATATTGTTGTCTACGAGGAGATGCTTGAGGCTGGGTTAAGATTTCCCATGTCCTCCCCCATTTGTCGTGTTTTGCATTACTTTTCCTTGACTCCGGGGCGACTAGCGCCCAACGGTTGGAGAGTCCTGCTCGGTTTTCTTGCATTATGGAGAAAGGTGCACCACGAGGATGCTTCCCCTATGGAGTTTCATGCAGCATATAATTTGAGCGAAACCCCTACACCAAATAGGGGATGGTACTATTTTACCGCACGGAGTGGTACAGTGCTTACAGGAACGCGCTCTAATTGCGGTGGCTGGAAATCTTGTTTCTTCTTTATTGGTGGAGAATGGGCTTCAGAAGCCGACAGAGCTTTGGTGCCAACACTTTGGGGTGCTGCTAAAAAACCGGTATGCTGCACACTTCTTCTTTTTCCTTTTTTTTTTTTATGTGTGTGTGCTCACTTTTTCCATGCAGATATACCTGTGCTTTCCCGGGACCAGGAGTGGAAATTGGAGGCTGTCAAAGCTTGCCCTTGTAAAGATTTGGGAGTTCTCCTGCCCAAGTATACTAGAGCTGTTGCTCCATCTCAGAAATCTGGCGGCTCCTCTTCGAAGAAAAGGGGTGAGCTAGTTTCCTCTCCTTTTTTTTTTTTTTTTTTTTTCTAACCCTTCTCTACTCTTGCAGCAAGTAAAAGGGTGGTGGTGTCCCGCTTTTCTAGCAGGAGCCCTCCTTCTTCCAAAGTGGCAAGGACGGATGATGCCCCCCATGTGGCTTCCACGGTGGCTCCTTCTCAACTGGCAACTTCTCCAACTGCTGCTCCAGAATCTTCCTTGCCAGGCACATCTGTTCCACCTTTATCCTCTCCTCGTGCTACCCCTCCTTTGTCTCCTCCTTGTTCAGGAACTTCTACCCAAGTGCCGATTTGGGCTGGTTCTATGATGGGGAGACCGGCAGCTATCAGGGCAAGGCTTGGGAGGTTTGTGTTTGGGCCAGAAGTTTCTGAGCTTAGCGCTTCGGGCACTGATAATATCGTCAACACGTATTTGGAAGGTCTGGCTCAGCTATCAGGGCAAGGCTTCTTCTTTTTTTTTTTTTTTTAGGTTTCGACTTCCTCCATCTGCTTGCTTTCGAGGGCCTATAATCAAGACAAGCTGAAGTGGATCTTAGCCTTGTGCAGAGGGAGCTTATTACTGCTCAGGAGAGGATTGTCGAGCTTGATTCTGAGCTTTTGGTGACCCGTGAGAGGGACGTGCTCCGGGAGGGTGAACTTGTGGCAGCACATGAAAAAGCTTCTAATTTTGAGTCCGAGCTTTTGGCGGCCCGCGAGAGGGACGCGCTCAGGGATGGTGAGCTTGCTGCAGCCCATGAGAGGGCCACTAAGCTAGAGGCTGAGCTTTTGGCAGTCCACGAGAGGAGCACGCTCAGGGATGGTGAGCTTGCTGCAGCCCATGAGAGGGCCACTAAGCTAGAGGCTGAGCTTTTGGCAGTCCACGAGAGGAGCACGCTCAGGGAGGCTGAGCTTGTAGAGGCCCATGGGAGGGCCATGCTCAGAGAGGCAACTGTTGCAGAGGCAAAGTTGACGGCTGCTAGGGAGAGAGTTTCCCGCGCCGAGGAAGACTTGGAGAATGGTCTTGCAGATGCTTTTATTGATGGTTTTGAGGATCTCCGAGGGAAAGTTTCTACCGCTTTCCCTAATATTGACTTCTCACCTTTCGTGCCCACTGACGACAGTGATGAGGGGGGATCTGATGCTGTTGATGACAATGAGGAGGAGGTGGGGGACGACCATGAGAGCAGTTAGAGTGTTTAGGACTTTTGATTTTTTTTTTTTTTGAAAAGGCGGTATTTGGCCTTATTTTTGTACCGATACTCCTTTGAAATGAAATACAGAAAATCTTTTTGGAGTAAATGGCATAGAAAATTTTATTAATTTATTGCTTATAAAAGGCGATATTGGGTAATAATTCCCAAAAAAAATACATTGAAATCTTGGGTAACACCCCTAAAAATCAAATCAAGTCCCAACTTCTACTGCTTTGATGCTCTCAAGGTGTCATTGGTAATACCTTTTCAAGTGCTCTGCATTCCATGGGTGGAGTAAAACTTTTCCCTCAGAATCTTGGATTTTGTAGGTGTCTGGTCTCACTACTTTTGTTACGCGGTAGGGCCCTTCCCAATTTGGTCCTAACTTTCCTTCGCGTGCATCCTTTGTAGCGAGGATCACTTTTTTGAGGACCAAATCCCCAGGTTGGAAGGAACGGGGCTTCACCCTCGAATTGTAGTACCTTGTCATGCGCCGTTTATACTCCGCGTTGCGGACTATAGCCATCTCCCTCGCTTCCTCCACCAAGTCGAGGTTGCTGCGGAGTCCTTCCTCGTTGGTGATGGGATCGTGGTGCTGGACCCTTAGGGAGTGTACCCCTATCTCAACAGGGATGACCGCCTCGGTTCCAAAGGCGAGGGAAAAAGGAGTCTCCCCAGTAGGGGTTCTTGGCGTGGTTCGATAAGCCCACAGTACGCCTGGCAGCTCCTCTACCCAAAGGCCCTTTGCTTTTTCAAGCCTTGTCTTTAAATTGCGTAGCACCGTTCTTACCATGACCTCTGCTTGTCCATTTGCTTGTGGATGTGCCGGGCTGGAGTGAGGTTGTTTTATTTGAAGGTCAGAACAGAAAGAGTTCAGCAGCTTGTTGTCAAACTGCTTGGCGTTGTCGCTGACAATGGCATGGGGAATCCCGAAGCGACAGACCAAGTTTTTCCAGATAAAATCTTTGACCTTTGCGTCTGTGATTTTTGCTAAAGGTTCTGCCTCTGACCACTTGGTGAAATAGTCGACTGCCACCACTACGAACTTGCACTGCCCTTTGCTTAGAGGCAAGGGGCCTAGGATATCGATGCCCCACTTGGAGAAAGGCCATGGGCTTGAAATGGTTGTTAGCTCCTCAGGTGGTTGCCTCGGCACAGTCGCAAAGCGTTGGCACTTGTCGCATTTTTTGGAGAACTCCTGGGCGTCCCTTATCATGGTAGGCCAGAAGTAGCCTTGTCTGAGCGCCTTGTGGGCAAGGGAACGCCCTCCAGAGTGATTCCCACAGATTCCTTCGTGGATTTCTCGCAAGGCATAGTGAGCTTCTTCAGGTGAAAGACATCGTAACCACGGCAAGGAATAGCCTCTCTTGTATAGAGTGTCCTGCAAGATGGCAAACTTGGAGGCCCTTATCCTTAGCTTCCTGGCCTCTAGGGGATCATCTGGTTGCACACCCTCTTGGAGGTATGCCCTGATTTGGGTCATCCAGTCTGACTCAGTAGATACACAGTCAATATTTGTGGCCTCCATGTCCATCCTGCTCGGCTCGCACTGGTGACCAATTAGTACTGGTTCCCCTGATGAGGCTTCCATGGATGAAGCGAGCTTTGCGAGTGCATCGGCAGCCATATTATCCTCTCTGGGGATGTGGTTTATCTGGAAGTAGTGGAATTTTGTGATCATGTTTCTAGCCATGCTGAGATATTCTTGCATTTTGGCTCCTTTGGCTTCGAACTCGCCCCTCACTTGATTGACTATCAGCTGAGAGTCACTGTAGGTGGCAAGGTGTTGAACCTCCATTTCCATCGCTAATCTTAATCCAGAAAGGAGGGCTTCGTATTCCGCCTCATTATTGGAAGCATAAAAGTGGAGCTTCATCGCATATCTGAGAGTGGTGCCATCTGGGCTGATCAAAATTAAGCCCGCTCCTCCTCCTTCACTAGTCGAGGAGCCATCTACATAGAGTTTCCAAAGCAGATGAGTGGAGAATTTGGAATTTGAAGTGGAAGACCGGGGAGGTGCAGCCTGTGATGCCTGGGCATCCGGAGGTGAAGCCTGTGGTGCCTGGGCATCCAGAGGTGCAGCCTGTGGTGCAGGAGCTAGAGGTGCAGCCTGTGGTGCCTGGGCATCCAGAGGTGCAGCCTGTGGTGCAGGAGCTAGAGGTGCAGCCCGGGATGCCTGGTCATCAGAAAAAGTTGTTTGGGCTCCTGAGGAGGAGACTTGGGCGCCTGCTTGAGGGTCTTTGTTAGGCTTCTTGATGTCTCCGTTGGGCATTTGGGGATCCTCACTGTTCCCATCTTCTGTTGGTGTGAGTTCAGCTACGAAATCTGCTAGGGCTTGTGCTTTGATGGCCGTCCTAGGTTGGTACTGAATGTCGAATTCCCCGAGTTCTACTGCCCATTTAAGAAGTCTGCCAGATACGTCCGGCTTTCCCAAGATTCTTTTAAGAGGTTGGTCGGTGATGACCACCATACGATGGCCCTGGAAGTAGTGTCGCAGCCGTCTCGCTGTCGTGACCAGAGCGAGTGCCAGTTTTTCTAGTGCTGAATATCTGACCTCTGCCCCCCGGTATGCCCTGCTCACGTAATAAACTGGTTTCTGCACTCCATTGTTGTTTCTAACGAGCACTGAGCTTACCGCTGATGGGGAAGCAGAAAGGTATAGATGGAGAGTTTCTCCAGGGGTAGCATGTGACAGGAGGGGAGGTGCTGCTAGGTAGGCTTTGAGCTTTTGAAAAGCCTCCTCTGCCTCAGGTTTCCACTCAAAGGCTTTTCGGAGAGTTTTGAAAAAAGGGAGACATTTGTCTGCAGATTTGGAGACAAACCTATTTAATGCTGCGATTCTTCCATTGAGGCGCTGGAGCTCCTTGGTTGAGGAAGGTGACTTCATGTCAAGAATGGCCTTGATCTTGTCAGGGTTCGCCTCAATTCCCCTCTGATTGACCATAAAGCCCAGGAATTTACCAGACCCCACACCAAAGGCGCACTTCTCAGGGTTGAGCTTCATGTGATAGGACCTCAGGACGTTGAAAGTTTTTTGGAGGTGATCGATGTGGTCTACTGCTGCAAGGCTCTTTACCAGCATGTCATCCACGTACACCTCCATTGTTTGCCCGATCTGAGACTGGAACATCTTGTTCACCAGCCGTTGGTAGGTTGCCCCAGCGTTCTTTAGCCCAAAGGGCATGACCCTGTAGCAGTATGTCCCCTTTGGCGTGATGAATGATGTCTTCTCTTGGTCTGGGGGATGCATGCTAATCTGGTTGTACCCCGAGTATGCATCCAGGAAAGTGAGCAACTCATGTCCAGCGGTGGCGTCGATGAGGAGGTCAATCCGCGGCAGCGGATAACTATCTTTTGGGCATGCCTTGTTTAGTTCTGTGAAGTCGACACAGAGGCGCCACTTCCCATTAGCCTTAGTAACCATTACTACGTTGGAGAGCCACTCCGGATACGCCACTTCCCTGACTGCCCCGTTATCAATCAGCTTTCTAACCTCCTTGTCCATGGCTTGGGCCCTTTCAGTGGAGGTTCCCCTTAACTTTTGGCGAACAGGCTTGTACAGTGGATCGACATTGAGGTGGTGGGTAGCTACTTCCGGGTCGATGCCCTCAAGGTCCTCATGCGACCAAGCAAAGATGTCCATATTACGCTTCAAAAAATCAATCAACAGGGGAGCCAGCTCTTCAGAAAGGGAAGAGCCAATGTAAATTCTTCTGTCTGGGTGCTCCTTTTCTAAAACCACAGGGATGAGTTCCTCGACTGGTTCTCCTCTTTCTGTTGCGGAGTCATCCCTTGGGTCAAGGACCTCAACCTGTAATGCTTCTTGGGGCTTCCTAGCCTTCATAGAGGATACATAGCACTCTCTGGCTGTTATTTGGTCCCCTTTGACCTCTCCGACACCATTTAAGGTTGAAAAGCGGAGAACGAGATGGTAGGTAGAGGGCACAGCTCTCAATGTGTTAAGAGCTGGCCGCCCTAATATGATGTTGTAGGCTGACGGGCACTCTATTACCAGGAAGTTGACCATGACTGTGGAGCTTCGGGGTGTTACTCCGGCGGTGACGGGAAGTGTGATGGATCCAAGGGGATACACTTTTTCCCCTGAGAATCCAATGAGGGGTGACCTGATTGGCTGTAGCCTCTCCCTGCCCAGGTTGAGCTTGTCATAGGCCTCTGCAAACAGGATATCCGCAGAGCTACCACTATCCACCAGGATCCTGTGCACATGAAAATTGGCCACCGTCATGGTGAGCACCAAGGGGTCGTCATGGGGGTGTTGGATTTCCTCCAGGTCCTTGTCTGAAAAAGATATGACCACGTCGCCTTCCTGCTTCGGCACCTTAGATGGGCGCATCTCGTAGACATGTCTTGCCTTCCTGGCATGGGCCTTCATCGCGGAAAGTGATTCTCCCCCACCTGCTAGTCCCCCTGAGATGGTGTGTATTTCCCCCACTGGCTGCTGATCTTCCTGGTTGTGAGGTTGTGGTGCTCGTTCCCTTCCAGCAACGTACTGGCGTAAGTGACCACGCTGGATGAGCCCCTCAATTTGCCTCTTGAGGTCGTAGCAATCGTCGGTGTCATGCCCGTGGTCACGATGGAAGCGGCAATACTTGTTAGGATTTCTGCGATTTGGAGGAGACTTCATTTTTCCAGGCCACTTTATCGCGGGGTCATCCTGGATCTGGAATAGGATGTGTTCCACGGAAGCATTGAGGGGAGTGAAGGGTTGACGGTTCCTCTGAGGAGCAGGACCTAGCCGGTCCTTGACAGGGACTTTCTCTGTCCTGCCATGTTTGTTGCTGGTCCCCTTCTTATCGTCCCTCTCCCTTTCCTTCCTTTTATCCCCTGCTCTGGAAGACTCACCCCGCCTGGCCCTTGTGATGTCTTCTGCGTTTATGTACTTTTGGGCCTTGGCTAGCAGCTCTGGCATGCTCTTCGGTGGACGCTTCAGAACTGAGAAAAGGAAGCTTGATGAACGGAGGCCACCCAAGAAGGCGGTCATCGTCACCTTGTCGTCGGGTTCATCAACTTGGAGTACCTCCTCGTTAAAACGAGTGAGGTAACTCCTCAGGCTCTCCTCGCGGTCCTGCTTTATACTAAGCAGGTGCGTAACTGGCTTCTGGTGGCGACGCCCTCCAATGAAGTGTGAGACGAATGATCTGCTAAGCTCGGCGAAAGAGGAAATAGAGGCGGGGGAGAGCTTAGCAAACCACTGTCGGGCAGACCCCTTTAACGTGGTTGGGAATGCCCTGCACATGATTTCGTCTGGTACGTTGTGCAATTGCATCAAGGTCTTGTAAGTGTCGAGGTGGTCCAGTGGATCCTTTGTTCCATCAAAGGTCTCCACAGATGGCATTTTGAACTTCTGAGGGAGGGGGTAGTTTGCTACATCAGGTTTGAAAGGCGTATCAGTACGCCTTACCAGGTGGTCAACAGTCTCGGGTCCCTGTGCCTTCATGGCGTTGAAGACATCACCGAGTTGATTCTGTACCTCCTTTATCTTTTTGTCCCAATGATTGGGGGCTCCTCTGGAATGATCATGGAAGTGGCTTCCATGCTCCATGCTTTGGTTTTCACCCTCATCCTCCTGGAGATAAGGGTCCTCTCCCTGGGAAGCAAGGGGAGGGGGAGGTGGAGCTCCCTCATGTTGGGCTTCCCGAAGTGGGGTGCCCAATGGGGCGCCCGGGCATGGAGCAACAGGGCGTGGTGCTCCTTGATGTCCAGGACGTGGAGCTCCCTGGGGTGCTCTATGTTGTGCACCTCCGTGGGGCCCTCCATGTTGTGCATCTCCGTGTGGTGCTCCACGTTGTGCTCCTCCGTGTGGTGCTCCACCTTGGTGTCCTCCATGTTGTGCACCTCCGTGTGGTGCTCCTCCTTGTCCAGCAAGTATGAGTTGCAGTAACTGTTGGTTTTGAGCAACCAATTGCTGCATGGTCTCCAATATTTGCTGGGAATTCGGGGCTAGAGTATCCGGAACAGGGTTGATAGTCGGGGGAGCAACCTCCTCCTCTCGTGGAGGATTGTCTTCATGTTGGTTCATGGATCGAGTAGTGATCGCCATTAATTAATGGATGTAATGTTCAGGAGTGAGAATTTTGTCGATTCCCACAGACGGCGCCAAACTGATGATGCACAAAAATGGTTTTGCACACCACCTGTCAAGTGTAGATAATAAATGCAGTGAAATCGATGAAAGAATTAAAGAAGACACAATTTATAGTGGTTCGGTCAATTCGACCTACGTCCACTCTTCAATGGCTTCAGTTGCCGGGTATTTTATTAATTCAGAGGTATGGAGAATAGAGATACAAGCTTTGAGAGAATGGAGAATCAAAGAAAGTGGTCTCCGGTCGTCGATCTATCCTCTGTAAGTGTTGGTGGGGCGTGACCTTCATCTCTCTCTTCTACCAGATTGGAGCTATTTTATAGCAGCTAAGAGATCATTCTTGTGGAGATCATGACTTATCCTCAAGGCTTCTTTATCGCAGCTAAGAGATTAGATCACGACTTATCCTCAAGGCTTCTTTATCGCAGCTAAGAGATTATTCTGGTGGAGATCACGACTTATCCTCAAGGAAGGAGGAGGTTGGGGAGCTCTTCATGAAACGTGGTCAAAAATTGGACCGTTTCCTTCGGTGGTGCAGATAAGCTTCCCATGCTCTCCTCTTGGTGACGTGCTAAGCAAAAAGTCTAACCGGTCTTGGACTGTCTTGGGCTTGGTGGAATCAAAATGAGGTTGGGCTCCTCAACTGGGGTTGGACTTTAACACATAAATTGGACTATTTGGGCTTAACCCATCAAATAGAACAATGATGATGTTCAATACTCGACATAAACTCTTATCTAGGTGTGAGATCTTTTAATGTCTTTGAAAGTTAAATATTGTAGAAATATGGAAGTTTATCTCTAGATCTTTTTGGTCCATCATTATGTTTGATAGGCCGAAGTTGAGAATTGTTGATATTGAAGATCATAGATTTTTGAAAAGAAATCTTTGTAGTTGGTTGTGATGTTAAAAGGATTTAATATGGTAGATCGATGTAAAAATTACACATGGTGGTTTTGATATTAACAGACGAATTATTAATTAAGTTTCGATTTAAAGTGCAGGATTACTCTGTTAGTTGGTGAATGGTTATCATCTTGTGGATCATGAGAAATTTTTAAGGTTATGATGATTAGTGGTGTGGAATTGAAGAATGATTTGGACCCTTAGGAATATAACTTTATATTGGTTATATTTTATAATTCAAGAAATATTAAGGTGTTAGATTGAATTATGGGGACTTAAGAGTTCTGTAAAATGTGTTATTTTAATCTTGGATGTAAGGAAGCTATAACATTTCGCTACGGGTTATTACTTGAGGCGCTTTCTTGTTATCATAACGACATTGGACATCTAACTCTTGGGAAAAAATAATTACTTTAAAATTGAAATAGGCATTAGGCAATGGGCCAACACTTGAAGACAATTTTTGGGAATAAATCTTATTGGGAAGTCGAAGAAAGATATAGGGTAGATCGAATAGGTTAAAAAAGTGGAGATATTATTATAGTTCTAAAAGTATTAATCTAGGGTTTTGCATGCATCTTGTACTTATGAGAGAAAACCCATGAAAATTTTTATTGGTTGTTAGTTTTTATTATAATGGATTAAAAAAATTGAATTAAAAAATTATAATTAGTATCAAAGTGTGCAGTGAAAATATTTTTTTATTTATATTATTGAGGTTAACCATTTGGTTATGATTACACGAATGAAGGTGAAAAGTATAATTGAGAAGTAAAAATCAATTTCTTGGATAACTAGGTGTCTAGTTTGAAAATTATCACTATCGACAATCTTGTCGTGTTCACCAAATCACACCGACTTCAGGTTTGTCATAGAATTTAATGCTATGTAGTGAATTAAATAGAGGATATATTATACAAGAATGAAAATGAGAGTTTTCCAAGACTTCTTGTTTGATTTAGTGATAATATTGAAACATTAAAATATTGTGACCATAATATTGAGTATACCTGAAAATTCTCTAAGTATTGATAATAATATTTGATTAGGTATGAAAATTATATAAAGTAGGTGTGTTTAAGAACTTGGGTGGATAGGGTCATGTACCTCTTGGCCCAGGTCATGTCATAAGTCATGTCATATCTTGAGCCGTCCACTCTAGAGTAGTATGGCTGGGAACATGGTGGATGGGAGCATGGGGCAAGAGTGTCATTGTACCTTGAATGACAATAAATAATATCAAGAATTAAATGATTACTATATATATCTGAAAAGTAAGGATAAATTTTTTAGTTTTGTCGGTATGACACTATTCTGCACCATTTCCTAGTAGGGCATTACATTTAGGCATAAGTCATGTTTAGAAGCATATTTTGAGTATGTCATAGAAGAGAAATATGCTTATAATGTTAAAATACATCTATTGTACGAATTTGAGCCTAAACGAAAATAGTTTCAAAAATTGGACAAAAATGGTATCCCAGGTGGCCCAGGTGGGACCGGCCAAACCCGGTTACAAGCAAAAATTTATTTTTTTAAAAATTTTTATTTAAAATAATTTTAAGAATTTTGGTTAAAATAAAATGTCGAATTGAGGCATTTTTGGACGGGTTGCAGTGTAACGGGGTCCCGAATTCATCAAGAGCAAAAGGGTCATTTTGCACCTTTTCCCTCCACTATAAATACAGTCCCCTTAGTGTAAAAATATCAATATTTGGCCCGGGGATAGAGCAGTACACGTTCAAGGAGGAAAAATGAAAGTTCTTCAAGTTTTAAGTCACCAAAACTCATTCTTTGGCCAAGATTCTTGCAAGACTTCCTTCTAAGAAGTTGTTCCTCTCAACAAGGGCTATATTCTCACCGATTGGTTTGGCTATGCAGCGAACACAACTCTCTTGGTTTGAGAAAAACTATTTTAGGTATGATATTTTACTAAATTAGGAATAGATTTAAGTTTTCTTGTCTTTCTATGTGTTGATTGGATGATTTAGGTGTTTACTTGATGTTGTAAAATCAATTAGGTGGTGGTTGTTTTGAAAACTTAGAGTTAGTAGTTTAAGTACTTTTGTGTTATTTGAGTTTCTTGACAATTTGTTATTATGATGAAGGTGTACTTTGTATATGTGTTGGATTATTATATTCTAGATTATGTTCATGTAGAGAAACTCTTGTGGTTTGAGGGTTATGATTTATCTCATAAGTTGATAGTTTGTGTATTTATATTTTCCTTGAAAAATTATAAAAGTAATGAACATGAAACATGATCATATGTTATTGAATGATGCTTCACATTCATGTAGATAAGATGTTTGATGAAATGTTTCATAGAATTCACATTACGAAAAATCATGGCATCCTGGCAAACATGAATCCTTGGAACTTAGTGTCAGTTGAGCACTTGGTGCTATGCATTATGAGGGTGTAGATCCTGTGGTGAAAAATTCAAAATCTGGCAAATGACAGTACTTGTGGGCTGACGGAGGCAGACCGTGAAGCGAGACATGGGCAGCATAGAGTTGCATGGGTGTGTCATGCATTTTGACATTGCGTAGCATTGAGGGATTACAGAATTGTGACTTTTAAAATGTACACTTGCACATACCAAACGTTAAATTTGTTCCTAGCATTAGCACTTTGTCATACCAGCAGTTGAGCTGACCCATTCGTGGGATATCATATTACAGATGAGGCTCTCGATACTTGAGGAAGTCTTAAAGGAAAGAAGGGAAAGGGGCTTGAATGGATATTTGGCATTGGGACATATTTTCTATGTATGGGCATAAGCCCAATTAACTTGTATTTCAATTTGGAAAAGTAATGGATTATAGACCTTGGGCCATTTTAAAGTATAAGGGTGTAAACCCAATTGATATGTAGGATATCTTTATCTAATGATTATCATATGTGTATATTAAGACAACTAGATGTGTATGTTGAAAACAAAGGGTGTATGTTTAATTTTCATGAATTATGGCCACCGAGTGAGGGTGGGTTGTGATATACTTTTGCATATGAAATATTGTGAACATTAGGTGGGAAAAAGGTTTGGAAAACAAAGGAGGTTATGTTAAAATTTTATGAAAAAAAAAGACTTGTTAAGTGTGTAAAACATATTTTAAATAGGTGGAAGGATGCAAAAGGAAGGGTTTAGAAACCTTGAAGAAATAGGCTAAAAACGAAAGAAAAGTGGCTTGAAAAACTTTAGAAAAACGTGGAAAATGATTGAGAAATCAATTTATCCAACCTAATGACCCTTCATTTACTTTTCTTCTCCCTTTTCAGTCACTCCCCGGGTTTGTGGAAATTCAGGGCGTGACAATTACCATAGGTGACGAGTAAACAATGAAGTCAGCGAACTAGTGGTGAATCATGATGAGAAATTAGTTTTGGTAGTCACACGGGTTATTGAAAAAGTTTGATAGCTTAAAAAAAAGTGAATTTGAGGACTTATAACTGTGACGATGGGGCAAACATGGGAAATTTTGAGGTGTTATAATGGGACATGAAATAACATTATAAGAATGAAATTGAAGGGAAGAAATGTGATGGCATGAATGAACTTGAAAATATTTTAATGAACCGTAATACTCACAGTTTGAGATTGGTGGATTGGTTAATTATTAGCCTATATAAATACTTTATAGTAAAGGTAGAGAATTCACAAAAAAAAACTTCAACATATATACTCAGGTTGGTGAATGGAGTTCAATCTGTTGGGATTGGGATTGTTGGTTAGCAATTGAGACTTAGACTAGGAAGACTAAGTTTCGAGGATGAAACTTCCTTTTATGAGGTAGATTGTAAGATTCTGTATTATTTTTGAATATATATATATATACACACACACACACACACACTACATTAAGAATGTTCATAAAATAATAAAAATGGTCTTGGAAACTTCAAAGCGTAATTCGTAAAATAATCACAAGGTCTAAGTTTGCGCGTAATGACATTTGGGTCAAATAAAGAGTTGGAGGCATGTAAGCTTTAGAAGGGCAGTTAAATAATCATATTAAAATTTTATAAGTCAAAAGAACATTTCTATTGAATCTGAAATTAGCGAAAAAAGTTGGGTTAGACATTTAGTCGGTATTGCGATCTAAAAGAGTAAAAATAATAAATTTGGTATTTTGGGTATAATTTGACTTAAATTTTTATAGAACTCATAAAAACAAAATTTTTAGCCTAAAATAACATTAAAAATGGATCCAGGACCATAAAAAATCTTAGTATAGTTATACAGATCAAATTGGAGAAGTTTTGGGCCAAAATCATAATTTTGGAGAAAATACTTTTTTTTGGTCTGGCGAGCAGTACCACTATGACGCCTCTAAAACTGAGAGTCTCGTTGATCATCCGTCAACCCGCGAAAATACCTGTGATTGTGGCATAACCCGACATCACGTTTATCACATCCCTGTAACCAAGATTACAACTCACACAAAGATACGTGTTTCCTTTAATTCATTTAATCCCATCGAGGTTCAACGTACCCCCCAATGTATCTTATTTAAGGTCTATTTGTGTCATTAAAACCAAAGAATACATAGTCCAAGAGTATGACAATGCACTCTTAAAATTTCAGATTTTTGGAAGAGCTACCAGGTAGGTGTTTGTTAGACCTACCGGTAGAAGTTCTACCTGAAAGCTACCGGTAGCTTTTTCCTACTAGACAAGTGGTACCTCTTAGCTACCAGTAGGTTTTGGCTGCTAGATGAGTACTACCTGTTAGCTACTGGTAGTTATTGCTTGCTGGACAGGTACTACCTGTTAGCTACTTGTATGTTTTGTCCAGAATTTTATATTTCATCAATTTTTCATTTCCAATCCAATCAAAACCTTTCCAAATCCATCCCCAAACATGTATAATAACATTTTCTACATTAGACATGATCCATACAAGTTCTATTACATACATTTACATAATTTACATGTCAAAACGGCATTTAGCCAAAGTTTTACAAAACTTGTTTCCAAAAGCCACAAACCGGCTTTTCTTCACCCTCGAGGCCCCGAATGCGAGTCCTCTACCGGTACAAACCCCGCACCTGAAATGTTTCCCATATAGGGTGAGCCAACTCCCAGTAGAATATTTCCTACAGAGACTACTCCCCAACCTAAGTGCATATGCAATGTTCATATACAACATCCACAATCATATAATCATTCCAATCAATAATATATATATGTTCATGTTGGAATTTACTATGTCATGTCATGAATGAAATGAGATTCACTCACGCACCTAACCCAAGCCTTCACCAGCTCTCACCACACTATGCAATGCAAGTGTAAAACATTTATCCTTGATGAGTACATCCAAAGATCATTTTGAAACAACTCATGTGTTTATAAAAAAATCAATTCATTTCTAGATGTTTCCCATCAAATGAATCATTTATATAACCAAAACCATGTGTCTTTATTTGGGTAGTGAACTTTTGGTGTTGCACTGTCGGCTCCACACACCGATACACTTTTTTGAACTTGCACCGTAGGAAGTGTATAAACCAGTGGTCGGACCTTGCACCCGAGGGGGGATCTATCCCTTCTTGCTATACCCGACACAAGTTTTTCATGTATGCAACCGTGCGACTCAGTAGGATATTCAACCCCACTTTCCCGAGCCCACCCATCAAAACACCAAGTATGGTAATTGATCCAACCATGTACAACATACACCCACACTCGTGCCTAAGCCCTTGAATGTGATGTTTTCATACACATGTAAATACCAATGTCATACTCAATGTAATGAATGCTAATGGGTTGAATTTAACCACACATTTCAACATGTGTCATGGCAATTTATATCACATGCATATAATCACCAATATCAACAATTCACAAGCTTGTTATGCATAATCCATGCTATAACAACTTAAGTTCCACTTAGGCATTCTATGCAAAATACCATCAAGTCACAACATTTCTCACATCATCCACAAGGCATAACATTTAAACATAAAACATGCCCATAAAATCACTTTTCCATGGAATTACCAATCAAGTAATTACCACACTCAATCTCAAGTTAGGAAAGTCTATTCTAACCCATTTCAATACTCCTTTTTCATACTCATTTCATCTATTTCATATATATAGGTAAGTGACCTACATATATTCCCATAACCTACACTGTATATATAACATTTTAGGTAGGAAATGAACCAAAGTAGGAGAACCCCTACCTCTTGGAGTGTAAAGTGAAGGGAGAAACCTCAAGAATGACTCCCAAGCTTCAAACCCTTGATTTTTCTAAAAATTTTTCTTTGAAACTTCAGTGAAATTCTTCATTTTTGGTATGTATGCATAGCCCTCGTCGCGTAGACCAACTTTAATTATTGGATCAAGCAATTCCGACCGACGGAACTTCTTGAATCGAAAGAGGAAAGTAGATATTTCTATTTTTCTCTCTCTTCTCTCTCTTCTCTTCCAACATGTGGTGTGCTGAACAAGTGGGGAGAATATTGATTTTCAGATATTTTAGCCCCTATTTATACTTTTAATTGTGCAATCCACATTGTCCCGCTCATTTATCACTTTCGGGTCCATTTTTAACCCGAAATGACTTAATTAAATTTAGATTTTAGTTCAAATTAATTTTATTTGAACTTTTATTCAATTATAAGAAAATTTTATAATTTCATTTTTGGGGACCTTTAAAAGTTTATTTGTCACCTAATCATCTCGAAAAACGTATAAAATTTGACTATCTCAGAATTCGACGAAATTTGACATAGCAGCTCAATTTTGTGATATGAATCCAATGGTGAGGTCCGTTGCATCATCCGAGCTCTATAGAAATATGCATTTTAATCCCGCATAATAGTACAAATTACTATTTTACCCTTTATCAGAAAAAGTTCAAATTTCCCCGGGTTTCATAACCTGGCTCGAATTTCTGCCCTTATAACCCCATTTTCACCTCCACTTCTCTCATTTTTCTCACACCTCTCACTCAATACTACTCCATAAACCTTAGAATTAGAGGGAGAAAGAGAAAGGAAGAGAGAATAAGGTTATTAGAGCTTGGACTTTTGCTTGAAAACTTAAGAATATTATTTGAGATTCTTGAATTTACTTGAAGATTTGAAGGTGGAACTTGGGTTCTTAGGTTTTGAGGTAGGATTTTCCTTTCTCTTGTATATACATTGATACATCTCATGTATGTTCCAGAAATCTTGGCTCAAAAAACATCTTTCTGAGGCTGAGAAAGAGTGGGACGAGCTGAAGATCGAGAACACTCGTCTGCGGGTTGTGAATGCACATTTGGAGAAGGAAGTCTTTGAGCTAACGAAAAGATTTGGGGTGGCCTAGATTTATTTTTTACTTCTTGTAAACTTGCTGCTCTTCTGAATATAATTTGGCCCTTTCCTATAATGCCATGTTCATTCTTTTGTCTATTGTCAACTTTAACTGGATAGTCGCTAAGCCTTGAGCTTTGCTTGACTTAGTCCTTCAAAGTCGCAATGACTGAAAAATCGAGTTGAGATGCTCACACTGGCGAACAGCTCGCAGCTTTCGGGAGTTAAAGAACTCCGTAGTGGCTAAAAAGCTAAGATCAGAGTCTCTCAAGCTAAAAAGCCTAGGCCAGGTCACGTGGCTAAAGAGCTCATGGCTTCCAAGCTAAAAAACTCTTAGACTGAAAAGCCTAGTAGAGATTGCGTTGTTGAAGAGCTCACGACTTTTGGGAGTTAAAGAACTACGCAACGACTAAAAAGTCAAGATGAGACTCTCTCAGGCTAAAAAAAACCTAGGCTAGGTAACGCGGCTGAAGAGCTCACGACTTTTGAGCTGAAAGTCTCTTAGGCAAAGAAGCCTAGTCGGGGTTGTGCAGCTGAGGAACTCGTGGCTTTTGGGAGTTGAAGAACTCCATAGCGGCTAAAAAGTCGAGATGAGAGGCTCTCAAGCTGAAGAACCTGGGCCAGGTCACATGGTTGAAGAGCTTGCAGCTTCCAAGCTGAAAAGCTCTTAGGCTAAAAAGCCTAGTCGGGGTTGCACGGCTGAGGAGCTCACGGTTTTCAGGAGTTGAAGAACTCCTCGGATCACACACTGTGCAAGTTTTCTTGGTTAGAATTTGAAATTTCATTGATTGGGAGTTGGAAGTTTACAATTGACCTTTTTCACCCTCATTGTTTCTAGTTCCCAATGGTTCTACTAGTAATACTGCTTCAAATGGTTTGCGTTCTAGGAATGTTGCAGGTCATTCCTCTCTTCGATCTGTAGCTTGTAGTTACTAGGTTGGGTTACCCTCTTCACAATGTATGTCCCTTCCCAAATTGGGCAAAGTTTTCCATCCAAGGGATCTTTTCTTGCCGGGAGCAATTTTTTGAGGACCATATCGCCTAGTTTGAAGCTTATCTTCTTTACTCATCGATTGTAGTATTTCATCATGTTCCTCTAATAAGAGAAAATTTATTATAGTGCTTTGTCTCTTTTCTCATTCAAGAGATTGAGATTGACAAGTAAGAACCTTTCATTTTGCTTGGGATCAAAAGAGTTTGGCTCTTGCCAAAGGCAGTCCAACTTCGATTGAGGCCACAACTTTAGTTCCGTAGGCAAGGCTGAATGGGGTCTCAATAGTTATTGTTCGCACCGTCGTCCAGTAGGCCTATAACACTGCTGAAAAGTGATTAACCCACTAGGACTTAGAAGTTTCTAATCTTGTCTTCAATGCCAGCTTGATGGTTCTAATGGTGACCCCGTCTTCCCGTTAGACTATGGGTGCGCAGGTGCCGAGAAATATTTTTTGATTCCCAATTTCGCGCAGAACCCCATGAATCCTAGGTTGTCGAACTGCTTTTCATTTTCTGAAACTACTACTTTGGGAATGCGAAGTAGCAAATTATCAATTTCCAAACAAAATTCTTAACCTTCTGTTCAGTTATCTTGCCCAGTGCTTCAGTTTCTGCCCATTTGGTGAAGTAATCCACCGCAACTATGGCAAACTTACACGATCTGATGCCAATTGGTAGGGGCCTAGGATGTCTAGCCCCCATAGCTGAAAAGGCCAAGGGCTAACGATCGGTGTGAGCTACTCAGAGGGGGAAGTGAGGTAGGTTCTTGTGGATCTGGCACGCTTGACACTTTTTCACCATCTCTTTCGCGTCCTTGGCCATTGTGGACAAAAGTATCCTTGCCGAAGTGTCTTACTAGCCAGGGTTTGTGAGCTGATGTGATTCCCACAGATGTGCTTGTGAATTTCTCTCAAGATGTAATCTGCCTCCATCTCAGTGACACACTTCATTAGTGGAAAAGGAAAACCTCGCTTGTACGCTTACCTTTTCACAATGGTGAAATCTTGGGGCCTTGCTCTTTAGCTTTGTCGCTTCCTTCTTTTCACGTGGGAGAAGCCTATCTTGTAGCAAAGAAATAATGGGGTGGCATCCATGAGGTGGTCTTGTCGATGGGCATAGCTTGGTCATCATGGGGGTGGACATTTGGTTCAAGTAGGATCTCGACAGGCGTTTTTCCAGATAAGTCTTTCTAGGTTGTGGTAGCCAACTTAGCCAATCCATCGACATGGGCATTGGCTTCTCGGTGCACCTGGACAAGCTCGACTACCACAAATCTCCTTAACAGGCTTCACATCTTTCTCATGTACAGAGCCATCTTGTTGTCTCGGTCTCCATAGCCTTTTTCTACCTTCCTGACCACCCGCTGAGAATCACTATGGATAGTGACCTACTGTACGTCCATTGATATGGCTAAGTTGAGGCCAGCTAAAAGAGTTTCGTACTCCACCTTATTGTTGGAGGCTTGAAAGTTGAACCTCAGTGCTTATTCTAGGTCATATCCTTCTAGTGAGGTCAGAATCAGGACAGCTCCACTCCCTTGCGTGTTTGAGGCACCCTCTACATATAATTTCCAAGTCGGGATGTCAAAGACGCAATCCAGGTTCTCTGTTTGTTCCTCAGGTATTGTGGTGAACTTTGCTAAGAAGTCAGCTAGCACCTAACCCTTAATTGTTGTCCTTGGTTTGAATTTGATATCAAATTCGCTGAGCTCCATTACCCATTTTACTAGTCTTCTAGATGCCTTGGGTTTATGTAAAACTTGCCTCATCGGTTAGTCAGTCGGAATCTTGATGGTGTGCGCTTGAAAGTAAGGTCTTAATCTTCTGGCTGCCATGAGGAGAGTTAAGACAAACTTCTCCATTTTGGGATATCTCTCTTCAGCCCCTCTGAGAGCCTTACTATAGAAAAAGAACGACTGCTGGGCCTTTTTTTTGTCCTTTACCAGAGTTGCACTAATTGAAAAGTCAGATACGGCAAGGTACTCTCAGGGTCTGACTAATACTGGTGGCGAAGTCAAGTAAGTCTTCAGGGCTTGGAAAGCTTCTTTGTATTTCTCATCCAACTGAAAAACAGCCTTTAGAACATTGAAGAACGGCTAGCACTTGTCACTAGAGTGCAAGGCAAACTGATTGAGTGCCGTAATTTTTCTAGTGAGGCATTGTACTTCCTGGGTGTTAGTGGGAGACTTCATTTCTAGATGATTTTCACCTTCTCGAGGTTCACCCCGATACCCAACTGTTGACTATGAACACTAGAAATTTTCCCCCTGAGACTCTGAAAGCACACATAGCCTGATTCAGCTTCATTTTGTATTAGCGCATTATCTCGAACGATTCGTGGAGATGTTGGATGTGGAGCTCGAACTTAAGAGATTTGACCAACATATCGTCAATTTATACCTCCATGGTTGATCCAATTTTTTCATGGAATATCCAATTGACCAATCTTTGGTAGGTGGCTCGAGCATTCTTTAGCCCAAACGGCATAACTTGGTTACAGAAGATTCCCTGCTCTGTGATGAAAGAGGTCTTTTCTTGGTCCTTGGGGTCCATCTTGATCTGGTTGTATCCATAGAAATTGTCCATGAAACTAAGTAGCTCATGCCTAGCCATGGTGTCGACTATCAAATCATTATGGGCAAAGAAAAAATATCCTTGGGGCACGTGCAGTTCAGGTCGGTGAAGTCAATGCATAGCCGTCATTTTCCATTCACCTTCTTGACTAGCACCATGTTGGCTAACCAAGTTAGATAATCGACCTCCCTGATGGCCTTTACTCACAAAAATTTAGCCACCTCTTCATTGATCATCTTTTGCCTTTTCGGAAAGAAACTCCTCCTATTTTTGCCTGACTGGCTTGCAGTTTGGATCAATGCTAAGTCGATGCACTATCAATCCTAGATCGATTTCCTCCATATCCTCTTGTCTCCAAGTGAATACATCAACATTTTCTTTCAAGAAGATGATGAGTTTATCTTTGATATCTTGGAGAAACATCGAGCCTATGAAGACTACGTACCCAGGGTCCTCATCAATTTGCACTGGCTTTAGCTGCTCTGAGAGGTAGGTCAGTTTTCCAGCTCGTCTCTTATATCAAAGTCTTCCAACTGAATAGACTCTACTTCTTTCTGCCTCATAGATGCCACATAGCACTCTTTGACAAGGTGTTATTCTCCCCTCACCCCCAAACCTCGTTCTTCATAGAAAATTTCATGACCAGGTGATAGGCCGAAGAGACAGCTTTAATGGAGTTGAGGGAGGGTCTCCCGAGCAAGACGTTGTAGGCAAAAGGGGCGTCCACCACCAAAAAATGAATCGTAGTGGTAACTTGGCAAGCAAGGCCACATGACAAATCTCTAATTCTAGACCTCATGGAGGACCTGAGAAATGGAGGCGTTCAGGGGTGTAAGTCGAGCTGGTACATTTCTCGATTGCAGTTCCCGAGGCAGGGATCGAGGCGATCCTTGGCATTACCCCCCCCCCCCCCATTTTGGGGAATGTTCTCAATCATTTATAGGGGACCGTTCTCTCCTTGGGGACTGATCCCATCTCCTTTCTTTTCTCGGACTGTTCTTCTTCTCTCCTTTGCCTATTGACGACAAGCCTACCTTCAGGCGAAGGGCCTCCTCGTCGTTAATATACTTCTCAACTTTAGCAACCTCGGCTATGGTTGCTTGAGGGTTCTTGGTAGTCAAAAATAGGAGGTCCTTTGATTAGAGGCTGATCCCCAACATGAAAGTCGTCAAGTCAAACTTGTCATCTACACTTTCTACCTTCAAAGATTCCTAATTAAACAGTTGCACATAGCTCTGAAAGGACTCGTTAGGTCCCTATCTAATGCTCAACAGATGCTAAGATGGCTTCCTATAAGTCCGGGCTCCAATGAAATGAGATACGAACTGTATGAACAATTCTCATAAATAAGAGATCGATGATGGCTGCAATCCGTTAAACCAAGCTATCACCGACCCCTTAAGGGTTATGGCAAAAACTTGGCATTGAATAAGGTTCGGATACCCATGAAGCTCCATTTGATTTTTATACGAGTTTAATATCCTTAGTTCCATCGAACGCCTCTATCTATAGCATCCAAAACTTCTGGAGCAGGGGAAAATGAAGGATCTCAATGGTGAAGGGCGATTCAGTTTGCCAAACCAAGGCATTCATGGTGACAGGCATTTTCCCTTTTACTACTTCCTTCACGTTTTCCAACTCTTGCTGGATCTCGTGGAATCTTTGCTCCCAAAACTGGTCCATAGTATCTTGTAGAGGTAAGGGCGATCTTCTCTTGGCATAACTCTAGCCTAGTTGTAGGCCTCATCATCTGTGCGTTCATCCAGTTACCTATGCCAGTGGTTTTCCCCATAATGTTGTGCTCATGGAGGTCCGTGACTCCATTAGGTGGTACCTGGAAGTCATGCGGAGGAGTGTCATTTTGAGTTGAGGTGGAGGTGGCGCAGGCTGTACAGGCGGTGCCTATGGGAGGTTATGTGCTTGTATCCATGTCACCAAGTCCTGCTTCTACTTCATAAGCTGCATCATGGTCCGGCAATATGTCTCCAACTCGTTAAGAGAATGAGGGATATGTTGCCGATGGGTAGGTCTTGACGTTCACTGAGGAAGATATGCTGCCGATGTGTAGTTCTCAACGTTTGCTTCTGAGGCGGGGAAGCTCTCTGGTAGATTTGGTGGGGCTTGGGGGGTTTGTGTGATACTTGCTCATGTTTTGAATTGAAATCATCAAACCAACAGAAGTATGAGGAAAAATAGAAGGAAACGATGAAAACCATTCCCACAGAGGACGCCAAGCTAATGGTGCTCGAAATTACTCAGCCCAAGTGCAGAACAGCAATTGTGTATGGCCCAGTGGAGGCGGTGTGAATATTTGGGTTAGTAAGGAAGTAAACTGGTGATGTTGGGTCGTAAACAAGACGTAAGTGGTTCACCCTAGTTGAGGGACTAAGGCTATATCTATAAAACTCAGAAAAATTTAAACTTTTTCCGACAAAGGGTAAAATAGTAATTTATCACTATTATGCGGGATTAGAATACATAATTCTAAAGAGCTCAAATGGAGCAACGGACTTCACCGTTGGATTCGTATCACGAAATTGAGTTACCACATTAATTTTAATCGAATTTTGAGATAGTCAAATTTTACACATTTTTCGAGACAATTGGATAACAAATGAACTTTTAAAGGTCCCTAAAAATAAAAATTATAAAATTTTCTTATAATTGAATAAAAGTTCAAATAAAATTAATTTGAACTGAAACCAAAATTTAATTAAGTCGTTTTGGGTTAAAAATAGACCCGAAAGTGATAAACGTGCAGGGCAATGTGGACCGCGCAATTAAATAGTATAAATAGGGTGAAATATCTGAAAAATTAGATATTTCCTCACCCTTGTTCAGCACACCACACGTTGGAAGAGAAAAAAGGGAGAGAAGAGGGAAAAATCAAAATTTTCAAGTTTTCTCCTTCAATTCCCAGAGTTCCACTGGTCAGAATCGCTTGATCCAATAATTAAAGTTGGTCTACGCGACGAGGGCTACGCGTACGTACCAAGAACGAAGAATTTCACTGAATTTTCAAAAAAGAAATTTTTGAGAAATCAAAGGTTTGAGATTTGGGAGTCATTCTTGAGGTATTTCCCTTCACTTTACGCTCCAAGAGGTAGAGATTCTCCTACTTTGGTTCATTTCCTACTTATAGTGCTATATGAAATGGTTATATATGTAGAATATGTGTACCACTTATTTATGGTTATGGAAATGAGGAAAAATGGGATAGAAATGACTTAGACCAACTTCTAACTTGAATTTGATATGTGAGAGTTACTTGTGTAATCCCTTGAAAATTTTTATGTGGGCATGTTACATGTTTATATTATGCCTTGTGATTGATTGTGTAATACCATACTTGAGAATTGTGTGGGTATATAAATGTTGATACATGCTAGATGATGTATTAACATGATATAGAAATTTGGTGATTGTATACTTGTGATATAAATTGTCTTGACACATGTTGAGATGTGTGGGTTAAGTTGGCTCATTGGCATTCATTACATTGATCATGACATTGGTAATTGCAATGGTTCATTACATTGCATGTATATGAAGACATCACATTTAAAGGCTTAGGCATGAGTGTGGGTGTATGTGTGTGCATGGTTGGATCAATCACCATACTTAGTGTTTTGATGGGTGGGCTTGGGAAAGTGGGGTTGAATATCCTACTGAGTCGCACGGCTGCATACATGAAAAACTTGTGTCAGGTATAGCAAGAAGGGATAGATCCCCCCTCGAGTGCAAGGCCCGGCTATTGGTTTATACACTTCCGACGGTGCAAGTCCAAAAAAAAGTGTATCGGTGTATAGAGCCGGTGGTGCAACACCAAAAGTCTACTACCCAAATGAAGACACATGGTTTTGGTTATATAAATGATTCATTTGATGGGAAACATCCATAAATGAATTGATTTTTATGAACACATGGGTTTTATTTCAAAATGATCTTTGGATGTATTTCATCAAAGATAAATGTTTACACACATGCATTGTGTAGTGTTGTGGAAGCCGGAGTAGGCTTGGGTGAGAATGCATGAGTGAGTCTCTTCTCATATCATGACATGACATGGTAGGAATTTCATCTTGAATAGCATGTTCTTGAATGAAATGAAGTTATGTTAATTATTGTTGCATGAGATCATTGCATATGCATTTAGGTGGGAAGTAGCCTCTGTAGGAAATGTTCTATTGGGCGTTGGCTCACCCTATACGGAAAACATTTCAGGTGCGGGATTAATACCAACGGAGGACTCGCATTTGGGGCCTCGAGATTGAAGAAAAGCCAGATTGTGACTCTTGGAAACAAATTTTTGTAAAACTTTGGTTAAATGCCGTTTTGACATGTAAATTTTGTAAATGCATGTAATATAACTCGTATACATTGTGTATAATGTAGAAAACTTCATTATACATGCTTGGGATGGATTTGGGAAGGTTTGGGATGAATTGAAAATGAAAAACTGATGAAACATAAAAATTCTGGGCAAAACCTACCGATAGCTAACAGATAGTACTTGTCCAACAGGCAAAACCTACTGGTAGCTAACAGGTAGTACCCATCCAATAGGCAAAACCTACCGATAGCTAACAGGTAGTACCTGTCCAGTAGGAAATAGCTACCGGTAGCTTTCAGGTAGAACTTCTACCGGTAAGTCTAACAAACACCTATCGGTAGCTCTTCCAAAAATCTGAAAATTTAAAATTGTTTTGCCAACCTTTTGAGCTTTGTTTTCTTTAGTTCAAATGATACAAAAGGGACATTAAATTAGGTATATTGAGGCACATTGGACCTCCGTTGAATTAAGTGATTAAAGAAATACGGGTTATATGTGTGGGTTATGATCCCGATTAAGGAGATATGATTGACATGATGTCAGGTCATGCGACAAGCACGGGCATTTCCGCCGGGTTGACGGGTGGTCAACGGTTCAAAAAGGAACCCCTGGTTTTTAGGGGCGTCACAACATCCATTTTAATGGAGACTTTTGTTCATTGAAGTTTATATTACTTGAAGAAGAAGATTACATAAAGTTTCTTGGCTTAGAGGCTTTGTATACAGTATACTGTGAATATATATATATATATATGTGTGTAACCCCCTTATATAGTGCATTTTCATTCTATTTATACATGTGGTTATCTAGGGTTTTCTAAGATTCCTGCCTTTCCTTGGCTAATTTTGTGGTCCCCTCTTCTTTTGTCTTGTAGTGGTGTTTGCTACCCTGACGCAAATTGTACCCACGATCCCTAAAATGGTATGTATACAAATATTCCCTTTATCAGGGAGTGCATGTTCGTTAGGGGCTCTAGAGGCTGCCCCTTGTCCCCTAGACACGTGGCACGACAGGAGATGCTTGGGATCTTAACGAATACCGAGCTCCTTGTTCCCGAGTCGATCTCCGCCCAGCTTGATGTGGCTGAGCAAGCATATATTGATCTGGACTTTGTTGGACTCCTTCCTTAGGTTGTGGCCTATTCCTATGGTGGGGTGGGCAGGCTATGGATTGGCCGTTTGGGCTACCACATAACCAAGGGGGCCCATTGGGTGTTCTGGGCTTTGGATGGGTGGCTCAAACCGAAATCTATCATTATCAACATATATAAGTAATAAGAAATAATTATGTCACTATATTAAGATAAACATGTGGGGGTTGACAAAAATGCACAAGAAAATGTGGAAAAAAACTAGTCGTTAGAAGCTCCAATAGACGCATCCGGAAGGCCTTCCGAAATTTTAGATAGGCTTCTAGAAGGCTTCTTGTTTTTCTAGAGTTGTATTTGGAATTTTGAATCTCTTTTTTGGTTGTCGAGTGTTGTGCACAACCCTCAACTTCCAAGCCCATTTTGACCCTAAACGTTTGAATCTGACAAAATCAATTTCATACAAAGTTCTAGCCCTTGAAGTCTTTTGTTAATCTTTTTGAATCAGGTCATTTAGATATTGGAGTAAAAATTTATGTCCAAATTATTGAAAATATGTCTATTTCTCCTACTATTAGCATCTATGTGTTACCTTCAACTTTCGTGCCATTGTTCACCTCGCAGACATTCAAAATCTGAAAATTATTATTTCACACAAACTTGTAGATCTTAAAGTCTTCTTTCTAAATCAACAAGAATCAAGTTAATTAAACATCAAAGTAGAACGTTGAGTTGACATAATTGATACTATGTCAAATCTACTAATTTAAATATTCTTTCTACTTAACTTATTTCTCTTCACTCCTTTATCTTAATCTTTCAACTATTCTTCTTAAGAAACATAATTATCTTCCTAAATTTAACAAGGATCGTATAAGTAAGATCATTAACCTCTTCACATTCTCCATTTACAATGATCAAACTAACGAGGTTGTTGCTTAAGCTTTTCATGCTCATTCCATCCAATTCTTCTCGTCTTCAATCAACTAATTTACCAATGCTAATTCTCTTCATTTTTTTGGATCTTTTATTATCCAATTGAGAATTTAACTCATGCACACATTACTCATTGAAGCTTTTCTCATAAATCCTGTACAATGCTTTAAAACCAAACTCATCCAAAGATGATTAGTAATATAAGAATGTTTATGATCATCCAAACTTACTTAATCAAATATAGGGTCAACGCTTGGTTGGATGATCCCTAGCCTATGCAGAGACATTCTATTTGGTCAAGGGCTTATAAGCCACGTGGTTTTCTAGTTCTGGTAGAGGTACTCTGCCTTTGTTCATGTGCCTATTTACCACATGGCCTTCCATCACATGATTTATGATGTGTCTTCATTAAATAGTCTAATCACACTATTTACACCCAAAAATAGTTAAATATGAAGGTGACACATCGAAGAGATCCAACGCTCATAAAAGAGTCTGTGAGAGTCCATACTTGATAGATCAGTTTAAGGAAGTGAGACTTTGAAAATCCCAAGAAACAAGGAGATGTGACATCATGAGCCATCAATTGGAGGTGATTCAATACACGTCTACACATCTCGAGGAAAAGGCCATGATTATAGTTATGGCCGGAAAAGTTGGCTGCGATGGTTGAAGATCATCCCTATGAATAACCAAAGCAAGACTATAGAGAGGGAATCCATGATTAAACACAACAAACTCTACACAAAGTCATCCTCTTTTTTAGTTACTTGTTTCTTATTTTCGAGCAATTTTACTCTCTCGTTTAATTCATTACTCCAGAGATCTTTACTGCTTTCATTTAATGTTAAGTACAATATTCATTTTATCTTCCAAAACTAGTTTATCTGTTGCTTTACGTTCCATTTTTTCTTTCTACATTTTAGTTCATTACGCTATTGGTTGTGAAATTATTTAAAATACTTGAACCCTAAGACACAAAAAAGAATTCAAATATAGCCTTACGTCACGCTATAATCGTCTGAATAGTCATGATTTTAGAACCTCACACTAATTCAAGTAGGTAAGGTCGTACATGTTTTGGATCTTAAGTCCAATTAAATTTTGACACTCTCGTAATCCCAAAATACGTCAAACACATACGTAGTCATTTTGAGCCTTTTCAGATAATAACACGTCATCTTTTATACATAATTATATAATTTAATTTAAAACTACCGAATACGTTCAATGAACCAATCAATAATAATAATAATAAACCAATCAATAATCATTAAATCTACTGACTACCACATTTAATTAAAACAAGTTCATTGTTTTAATTATTTGTAATGATTAATAAGTGGTATCAATTAAATATCATGTGTTGGTGATAGCATCTTTGCATTAAATATTAAAATTTAATAATTTTTTATAATTATAAAAATTAATTATTATAGATAAAAACAAAAACAATAGCAGAGACAAAGATAAAATCAAAATTTACCTGGAAGACAAGGACATATATTGACCCCCCCCCCCCCCCCCCCCCCCCGGGCGGGTGGGACAATAACGGGAGTGGACGGAAAAAGAATATTTTTAAAAAGGGCACGGATGGAGACTACTCTTTTGTGTCGCCCCGATCCACTCTCTTTCCTACTTGCCTGTGGCCCAGAGTTTTTGGAGCCCACATCCCAAACACTCGAGGGCCACAAAACTGACAAGCGTGAACACAGCAAAAAGTTGGCAGCAATTACCAGAAAGGCGCACACACAGAGTTGCGTGGCCTACTTGCTTGCTTGCTTATCTGACTGCAAGCTCGCAGCCATGGCGTCTCTGCATTACTCTTCTACAAACCACAGACCCTTCAAGGTTCATACGATCGTCAAACATGCGTTAACCTTGTGTTTCTTTTTTATACTGACTGTGTTATCAGCCATTGCTTCTTCAAACATCTCCTCTGGTAATTTCTTGTCTTCTCTTTTTTGGTTTTATAATTGTTGGGTTGCGAGAATTCATTTTAGTTTGTTATAGACCCTTTTAGATTATTTTTCTACCCTTTTTATTCTATTCAATTTCCACTACAAATGTGAGGTTTATTTCGTTTTGTTGATATCATTGTTGAATAGTAATTTTCTTATTGCTAGTATTATGATTGGCAATTATGATAATTTTCATTATTCTTTTTATTTTCATGTGCATGATATGATATTGCATTTAGTTATTAACAGAACTCTGTGCTCAACCTGTACCAGGATAGGAATAGGATGACTTTGAGTTTTCGAGAAATAAAAGTGTATTCTTTTTATTTAATTAATCTGATATGTAAATTTCACTTTTTTCCTTTTCTATTTTTTATTATTTGGATATAAATGTACACATTGTTGTGTTCGTTTTACTACAAATTTTGAAGAAATTATTAGTTTTTCCTATACATATGAAATAACTAAAAATACAGGATGGGTGTTAGCATAAATGATGATTAAAACAAATCAGTGCATCCTAGTTCATTCATCCTGAAAGATATGGCAGGGTCAGTGTTGAAACTAGTGGGAAATTATAAGCGCTTTTTTCCCCTCCTTAGATGGTGTACAAGGAACTCATGGTTTTATATGTACCCACCATGAGCAAGTAATGATATCCTCAAGTGCTACATGTCACTGTGGTGTCATTCTTATGGTTGTTGGATTGACAAACTATTATGTTCCAGTAATCCTGAAAGATAACCACATAGAATTGCAGTGAATGAAAATTTCTTTGATTGCAAGAATGGATGAAGATTTAATACGTGCAAGCTCTATGATTTCATTAGGTGTCGAAGGTATAGAAGTGACAAGAAGTAATTTATTTCCAGAGCTCTTAAGGGATGAGGCAGTGACAAGACTAAATGAACTTGGGAAGGTATCAAGTTTGACTCCATTATATAATATTGTTGTCACTAAATTATATTACCTATGTTGTATCATGAAATCTATGGGGAGATTTGGAAACTAAGTGCATTCTTTTCCATTTAATATGGTTAGCAAAACATTATATATATGTGTGTGTGTGTGTGTGTGTGTGGAGGGAAAGATATAAAGATAGAGAAAGGTGGAAATGCAGTCCAAATATGGTAGTGTATAAAACATTATTTTCCGCTTCACTTGGCATGGCCTACGATGCACACAACCTTCTTTAGGAAATCCAAGAGAGAACCACAGAAAAAACCATTGGATTGAGACACTTCTGGTATGGAAGATTGCTTCCCAGCACTTTACAAAGAGCAGCAATTTACCGAACCAATTTAGAATACTGAAAAAAAAAAGAAAAAAAACATCAAACAAAGATCAATAAAATGAACAGTTGAGTTGCTGCCATTGTATTTCAAGGTGGACGTTCCTTCCCGAAGTATTGAAACCCCACATGCCTGCAATCTTGCATCTGATATGGTCTAAAATCTCCTTGGCAATAGTGCATACATCTATGCAGTGGTTTTGTGTACAACATGACATTTCTCTCCTACCAAATATAGTAAACTGTGTATCGAGAGAAAATATCAGTAAAAAAAGCATCCAAAGAGGAACCTTTTGCATTCATCATGGCCCAAAGGACAGTTTCTACTAGGAATATTGTTGCCACTTGATATCACACTTCTTTAGAATAAAATATCATATCACGTAGGTGAAGAATAAGTTGAAGAACAGGTGATCTTGGGACTGTACATGAGATCTATACAAAAAAAAAAAAAAAAAGCTAATATGTTGGAGGAGTCCAATTTTAAGCAGCTGGTCTTGAGTTCTTAAATGTCTTATGAATAGCTAACCACAGCATAAAGGAGGCACAACGGATCAATACAGGCTTTGGGTAGTCAAACAAAATGATTCTAATCCACAAAAGTTTAATGTTGTCTTGGCACTTCCACCGCTGTCCTGGTAGAGAAGACCCCAGTTGGGGAGGGATTCCAAGGCAATACATCGTGTTAGACTCATCATGAATCATATGAACTGATCTGTACTGATCAATTCCATCATATAGAGTATAAGGAGTAGGCCTCACCCATTTGTTTGCTTGAATTACACTGCTAACCTTTGGCATTCTAGGAAGGCCAGAGTCATAGATCAAGCACTGTTTAGTTGATGTTTGAAAGGATAAAACCATTGGGAAACCAGAAATCATAACACAAGTAGCACTACCATTCCCTGCTTGTGCCTGAACAATGGCTTGACATCATTCCTAAACCTACAGATTTTCCTCCAAGACGGGAAGCAATATCTGGATATTGTGATATCCCAAAAGCTTCTATCATTTATCAAGTAGGCTCTCCCACAATCAACCAAAGTGGATTCAGTGCGGGGTTGTAGAAGCTTAGTTTTCAATTATTTATTCCAGGGAGTCATTGTCACTCCCCATTTTCATAAACAGGTGTGATCTAATTAATAACCCTTAAAATCATGAGAGCACAACTAATAATATCATTCAATGAGTCAAAACAAAAATATTCAGCATCATCTAATAAAAATTTCAAAATATCCTAAAACAATAATTCAACCATGAAAAAATGTACAACCCAAACACCTCAGCATTATTTAAAAAGGAATTTATATCTAGCTACTTCAATTATAGTAAACCATAGCTTATCCTCAACATCAAACGAAATGCTAAAATAAGTAAAATCCTCCTCCACTAGGCCTCAAAAGTGGATCCACATCCTCATCCACTTGAAAATCCAAATCCACATGCTCACCTATGCTGATACCAACCACAACACCAATATCTAAAAAATGTTAAATTAAGGAGTGAGTACAAAACTTTCTCAAACTTAAACAAGGTTTACAAATATAAGAAAAATAGGTAGGTCTCAATTTTTCAAAATAAAAATAGATAATTTTTGAAGTAAGTCATGTGACATGAATAACAATTTTAAGTTTCGATATGTGTAAAGGAATTTCATCATAGAATGGATCATTTAGAAAATAAAAATTTTGTAACAGAAATATCTCAGGTATGTAGGTTGATTAGTAAGAATTCAATCACCGAATATATTTGGTCCACCCCCACGAACACAAACCATTCAATCAATCCTTGCAAGGTCATATTGTTTTAAGAAGCACGTATACTGACGCATCAGTATTTAACAAAATCTTTGCCGGAGTAATATACAAACTCATCCTTGAACCAACGTGCACAAATAGTGATTTGGTACTTCGCAAGGAACCAAACTTTCAAACCCCTCAAGGTAAAAAACACATATAAGCACTTTGAATATATGTTCGAGTGCATTAAATTCAACTAGTCCACCAATATAAAAAGATTTAAATTATGTTTTTCACATAGATCGCAAATCTTACAAACCATAGTTTCCATAATTCTTAAAGCAAGAGAAATTTCAATAAAATATGCATAAGATCGCAAAGAGAAATTTTCAAGTAGGCATTATTCAAAAATCTAGAGTTTATGGACTTTAAATGCACATCGGATGTAATTCAGGTATTTTTTCAACAAAACAAATTATACTTTTGCAAGAAATTCAAAACAGTTATAATTCTATAATATGTATATGGATTTGAGACAAACTTTACATACATAATAACCCTAGCCTCAATGAATAGGAATGTGAAAGAAATCCTACCTTGATTTCGTAGAAAATTGATCTTAAAGTGTTTAATGTGATTTCCTATGTGTGGATCTCTTTTTGTTCTAGCCCAATCTGCTCTTCCTCCTCTTCGTTCTCCTCTTTTGGCTCTCTCAATCTCTCATAGACTCCTTAGGGTTGAAGCTCGTGTAAAGAAACCCTAAAACTAATCCCCTAGGGTTTAAATAGTGCCAAAATTAGGTTAATAGTGCAAAACTGATTGTGACTGAGTTTGCATGTGTGTTCGGACACAATTTTTTTCGTCCAGATTCTTGTGACTTTCAGCCCTAAACTTTCAGCTCAAATTTGACCTAGTTGGAGGTCGATTCGCGGAATTTTCTTCAAATACACTTTTGTGGACATTGTAGTCTTCTTTCCAATGTAGCAAGAATCAGCTCAATCGAACATAAAAGCAAGAAGTTATAGCCAAAATACTGAAATAGTGTCAAATTCCTTCTTACCTGAATTCTCTCCAAAATGTGTTTTAAGTCTTTGAACGGTTCTAAACTTCTTTTCTTCAACTTCAAGCCTCCAAAACCATCTGAAGTGATTTTGGAACACTTTAGATTCACTTTAAATCACTAATATCTCACTTAATAACCATTCTTAATCTTTTAAAGAATAAAGTATTCGAAACACTAAACTTACCATCTCATCTATCTGGACCACTATACTAGTTGAATGCCTAGTCTAAGGTTTCGTGACCTCTAAGATTCCATTGTAACGTTATTCTATCCTAAATTTTTTTAAAAACCTATCTAGTTACCCTTATCAAGCTTGCATGCCTTTGAAACTAAATTTGACTCAAAAATCAATTTGCGCGAAACTTTATGACGTCCTAAAATCCGATGGTCATTTTTCAACCCGTTAGTCACTCATTAACCTGCGAAAGTACATGTGAGTACTGTATAACCCAATACCACATCGTTACATCCCATTCACCAAGATCATAACCAAAATAGAGTTTGGGCAAAGTCCATTTTGTACTGGAGCACTACCCAACACATATCCTGTATACATATTAACCACAAGACCATTCAAAGGTCCAAACCTTAACAATTAGGTCTTATTATTTTCCATTTACATCATCCAAAGAGGAATGCTTAATAAGTGAAGGTCACTCAGTGTTTTATTTTAAAATTTCAAGTTTTAGGAGGAGGTACCAGAACCCTCAGATATGTGATACCGGTACCTATGGATCTTGGTATCAACCCCCCCCCCCCCCCAAAAAAAAAAATAAATAAATAAATAAATAATGAAAAACATCATTTTGAAAGCAAGAAAGAGAATTTTGAGAAGTTAGAAGATGATAAAAATTGATTTTTGAAAAGAATAATTAAATAAGTGGTGGCTAGTATAGGGGTAGTTATGTAGGCCACATCATAGAATATGATTGGATGAGACATTTCGTTTTAACACAAGCATAATGTTGTGAATTAATCAAAGTGACAGAGAGGGTTTCCTAAGCCCTCACTCCCCACTTGACCAAGATGAGATATCAGCAGCCACCATGGCGGGAGCAAGGGAATGAGAAGAACATGAAGCAATAGTCATGGTTGAATCAACACCACTATAGGATTTTGAGTTGCTCGAGCAAGTACCAAGCGCATGTTGCAGATCAACTTTTGGATTTTCTCACAGGTTGAGTTTTAGTTCTAGGACTACAAAGAGTGCAATCTTAAAGGTCTTGGTGATTGAATTTTCAGGAGCCTATCTACATTTAGTGGGAGAATAGATTGGTGCCCACTATTATAGTTCATAATTATTAATGGAATTAGATTCTATTTATCGAAAATTGATCGTTGAGTATTTTGGTGAGTAGGATGTCATGCGGTCTAACATGCAATTAAGTTGCAATTATCCTATTATATATGCTTTGTCAAAAAATGTTCTCATCTGTATTATAGATCCAAAAGCAGTTTTTTGTGACTGGTAATTCTGCTGTCTGCATTGGCAGGTTAGTGATGCTGATGGCTATCTTGAAAGGACGTTCCTGAGCCCCGGTTCTATCAGAGCAGCAAATCTTATTCGTACATGGATGGAGGATGCTGGTTTGACAACGTGAGCTGCCTATTTATTGCTACTTTATTGTCGTGTTTCAGAAGAAGCTCAACTAGCACTTTTTTTTTTTTTTTTGCAATTAAAAAAAAGGGTTGGGGGCAAAAGAGAGCGCCGAGAGACCACCCCGATTGGCCCTCACTGATGGGATCAACTGACACTATTTTTTATTTCCAGGTGGATGGACCAAATGGGCAATGTGCATGGTCGAACTGAAGGAATGCAAACAAATGGCAAGGCTCTGCTAATGGGTTCTCATTTGGTGAAGCAATCTAATTTTCCACCTTTTTTATGTTAGGTTTTGTTTACCAAATTTCTTGCAGTATTATGAATACAAACTGATAGTTGATTGTGGTGGGTTTTTTACAGGACACAGTCATTGATGCTGGAATTTTTGACGGTTCTCTAGGTATACTTTCTGCCTTATCCGCATTGAAGGTTTTGAACATCACAGGGAGGTTAAAGAAACTAAGGCGCCCGGTTGAGGTCAGAACCCACTTTACCATAGTTATTGCTTCTAGAAAAGTTGGTTGAGTGATTCATTGCAATATTGCGTCATTTATGGATTGCAATTGCCATGTGAGTCAGAAGTGATGTCCAAGTTTTAATTATCCGGGAGTGTACTTTTTAAGTAACTGGGTTGCCTGAGAGTTCAGAAAATTCTACAATTTTATAACTGCACACATGGTGTTAATACCTTGCAAGCAGTTATACTATTCATTTACCTTAGTGAAGTAAATGGATTGCAAAATTTGATGGAATGGAATGATTGGACAGTTAATCATTGTTCACAAACTCACAAACTAATTGACTTAACAACCATCTGCCATGTTGCAGCAGAACCACCTCAAACTTTAATGGAAAAGTATGAACAGTATTTCCCTCGTATTATTATGGCTATTATCAGTGTTATTTGTTGTGGGGTCTTCATTAATTGCTAATTTAAAAGTTGAAAATGGAATCAGTTGCAGTCTTTTCCTAAGTATGAAGATGAATTCTTCTTGTCCTGCTGGCCCTTTGAACCTTGCAGGTGATTGCTTTCAGTGATGAGGAAGGAGTTAGGTTTCAATCTACCTTTCTAGGAAGTGCAGCTATTGCTGGTGTGTTACCTGTATCGGCATTGCACATTCGCGATAAGAGGTTTCCATTAGTAACTCAAAGCTTATATCCATTTTTACCTCTGTCAATTATCGTTACATTTATCCATAAACATTGTTCAGTGGGTTGACAGTCCAACATGTTTTGAAGGAGAATTCTATAGAAACTAATGAGGAAAACTTATTGCGCCTCAAGTATGATCCAGAATCTGTTTGGGGTTACATTGAGGTACCTCAATCTATAATTATAGTATTCGAGTGCATTTACCAAACTAAGAAATTTAGCTGGTAAATTTATGATTAGCGGTATGCTCATTCTGCTCTTATTTTAATTGCATGCTGCAGATTCACATTGAACAGGGACCTGTTCTAGAATCAGCTGGTCTTCCACTTGGTGTGGTGGAAGGCATTGCTGGACAGACTCGACTAAAGGTAGTTATCATTAATGCCGCACAGCTAAAAAAATTCTTCTCATTTGGTGTGGCGTAATCATAGGAAAAGAAGGTTATAGATGCATGAACTCTAGGATAAAAGTTCAAATGTAGGACACCTTCTGCTTTGGTTCATTTGTGCTGGAGTGGCTATTAGCTTATAAACTACCTCTTATTTTCCTGTAGTTTTAAGCAGTCGGTTTAGAAAACAATTTCATTTGTGATTCTTATGGCATCACAACCAGCATTTTCAAATTTATCAGTTCCATCATTATTGGATCCATGTATTCTGGTTCATAACCTGATTTGCTATCACATTTGAATATATTTAGTTTTGAGAGAATTTTGGTGATGCCTTATTACGTGCAACTTAGTAGTCTTTGCGGGTGAAGAAGATGATAACCTCCCTGCCTTTGTCACTCAGAGTGGAGACAAGGGTCCAATCAATAGCGGGAACAAGGGTGGGAGTGGGCCTTTGCTTGAAATTTACTCACAGCAAGAGGTCCCATAGAGTGCCTATGAATGTATAATTTTTGTTGGGTTTTATATACATGTATCTATATTTTCCAGCTAATACATTAGGATGCCAATTAAGAAAACAAAAGTGTAATATCAGGACCTCAACTAAAATAGAATATAATTAACATAATAAAAATAAATCAATTGAAAAGGAAATCAAAGTCAAGGAGAATGGTGATGACTTAAAATTCAAAAGAGTATCACACTTAAAATCAGGAATCAATAACTACTAATGTCTTTTTATGAATCTAGCTACTTACCTTCTGAAATTCAGTCCACACAAGCGACATAAATGTAAAGGAGATGAGAATGTCAACGCAGTGAGGAGGGAAAATAGTATCAGTCATCTAAAGGTTACTTCAACTTGTAATCCATAATTTCTTCTTCTTCTTCCAACAAAGAAATTCCAATCAAAGAACAATTCAAACAAATTAGACTGGTGTTACATCATGGTATGAAAGCTCAAAATTCAAACAGATAGGTTCTGGAATTACTAGCTGATGATGTCTTTCTATGAATATGCATAAGAAATTTGAAATACCGTAAGGAGGGGAAATGAGGAGAGAAGAGAAACAAAACAGAATTATACATGCAGCCATATCTGAGGTCATAGTATCATCCATATGAGATTTCCTTTTACTCCTAATCCATTATTTCAATCTTAGTTTTCCGGCGAAGAAAATCCCAATTTCGACCCCCAAGAAAGACAAGAACAATTCAAATTAGAGGGATGTGACATCACAATATGAAAGCTCAAAATCCTACAATAAGACAAGGATTTGGGGTGAGAAACAGCATACTGATTCAATCTGTGAACCTGAGTTTATAATTTTCACACTCCATGACACTAATACTGCACATCAATGTATAACCCCCGCTCAAGGAACCAACTCTCGCTAGGTAGATGAATTTTATGGCTTCCATCCTCAGAATAGGAGAGTGAGAGCGACCCTCAGGAATTATTTCCTCAGGACTCTACAAGCTACAAGGTAATAACCTGGTTCGAGTTAGCCTGTTGCACATATCAGGTACAAGGCAAACCTCTTCGGTTTTAATTTATGTTTACACCAGTGACCAATCTGTATCCACCTATGTTTATACGTTCTTCCTAGTTTTGGCCTAAATAATTTACTCCACACCTTTTGATGTTGATGTAACTCCTTAACTTGTTATGGTCTCCAGATCTTCACATTTGAGCTTCTGGAGGTCTCTTGTGGCCATTTTCCAGTTTCTGTTGAGGTTACTCCATATCCTCTTTTGGCTTCTATTTATTGGGGACGAAGAAGCTTGCACTGTCAAAGCTCTAGTCTTCAACATCGACTCTTATTGTTTGTGACAATCTTTACAATATTGTATTCGATTATCAAACACATTTATTTATACTTTTTGGCCCCAAAAAAATCCTGAATTGCATTTGTGTTAGGACCCTTGAACACATCTCTTAGCTAAAGATCATTACTGGTGATCCCTGCACTGTCTTGATGGGTTCTAGAACTAAGCCTTTGGATGCTGTACACCGCCTTGGGTGCTTCCTTTTTTGCTGACAGCCCGACAGTCTTTTCTGTTTAACCCTGGACTGGTAAAAATATGATTTTCCTCGTCTTGATATGGAAATATGACAGCTGATAGTTCAACTTAAACCTAGCTAAATGAAAATTAAAAGAAAAGATTTGAAAAAAAAAAGCATTTTTCTTTAAGCCTTCTTATTTAAAGGTTGTTAGATATATATTTAGTCAAACAAATAAATTTTAAGCTAAACTTGTCAGAGCAGGTTCTTTGTTTGCCACTATAAAACAAGTGACAAATATAAAAGGACCTTTTGGCTAACTTCACCTTTTTTTTTTTTAACTAATTCGCAGTCTGGAGTTCTTGAATATAATGACAAACAATTTACCAGTTAATGATATACAATCAAGCCTTTTTTTTTTTTTTGGTAGAATTTTGCATTGTTTTGTCCTTTTTTTTCTGCTTATTATGTTGCCTAGTTGTTACTCCTCGACATAGTACCAGTTGAAAATAAAGAAAATTGTATATCATGTCATTTTGTTGTTGAATGAAATTTTGGAGGCAACTCTTCCTTTTAAGGACAAGAATAATTCTAATTTTATTTATCCCCTTGATTAGCATTTTTCTCTGTCAATATTTATATAGTGCAATTGTAAGAATTTGAGAAAATGATTTTGCTCAAAAATTGAGGACTACAAGCTTAGCCTATTTTTTCTGTCAGCAAACATAGTACATATCAAATATCTGTTTGTTTTATTTACATGTTTATCATTTAAATGAGAGGATTATATGGACTCACTTTGCAGGTAACAGTGAGAGGTTCACAGGGGCATGCTGGAACGGTTCCCATGTCTATGCGTCAGGATCCCATGGCTGCTGCTGCAGAATTAATTGTATTATTGGAAAGTCTCTGTAAAAATCCAAAAGATTTTCTATCCTACGATGGTCAGTGCAGTGCTATTGAGGTGGAATCTCTTGGAAAATCTCTTGTCTGTACCGTTGGAGAGATATCTACCTGGCCAAGCGCAAGTAACGTCATTCCAGGGCAGGCAAGTATTTAATCTCTTTAGGCTGCCCAATACAACCACCACGAATTGGCAATGTTCTATATGATAATAAAATTGTACACTTACTCATCAGGACTAAAAAAATAATCTTTCTGCATGTAGGTAACATTCACAGTAGATATACGTGCAGTGGATGACATGGGACGAGAGGCTATTATTTACGAGTTGTCTAACAGGGTGTACCAAATATGTGATCGACGTTCTGTTGCTTGTATCATTGAACGTAAGGTGTGACGTTTGCTATCCTTCTTGCGTTACTTGTACTGCCAAGGTAACTCATGACTCACCCTGGCTGTCATCGTTTCAGCATGATGCCAATGCGGTGATTTGTGATACTGAATTGAGTTCACAGCTGAAATCTGCCGCTTACTCTGCTCTAAAGAGAATGACAGGTGAGGATGTAGATAATGTGCCTGTCCTGATGAGTGGAGCAGGACATGATGTGATGGCCATGTCTCATATAGCCAAGGTTTGTTCTTCTTGATTAGATAAAGATTGAGATGTGTAGTTCTCTTCGTACTGAAAGCCTGCCTGTATTTCAACAGGTTGGCATGCTCTTTGTGCGTTGCCGCGGAGGCGTGAGTCATTCTCCTGCAGAGTATGTTCTGGACGATGATGTCTGGGCTGCTGGTTTGGCAATCTTAGCAATTCTGGAGACCCTCTTGTAATTAGTACATCTATTGGCAATAGTTTAGTACATCTATTGGCAATAGTTTAGTTCATCTCAATTTGCAATTGCCCTTCTATTCTGCAAATCCACTTGCTGATTGTAATGCGTCCCTTTGAAGGAATTGTTCACTAGGCTAGTAGTCTAAATAATTTGTGTTGCTTCATTAGGTGGAAATGTATGTTCAAATTCTGAATGAGTTTTTCGGCTTACTAAAGTTTCCTCTGGACACCACTTGTCGTTTAATATCAAAATTACAACTCCTTCAATTCAAAGTATAGTTTTTTCTTGGACTAAATACAGTTGTGGTCCCTAAATTACTTGTTCTTTGTCTTTTGGTCCCTAATGTTTCAATTTAATCAATTGGGTCCCTATTGTTTTTTATTCTGTTTAGGTGGTCTAGCTTCAAACAGCCGAATATACTGGTAAGAGGTCTGGTCATGTATCAACCACATGACTCATTCTCAAGAGCATATTGAGAAGAGAAAAAGGAAAGACTGATTTAGATTCATGCAATATAATGTTTGGTTTCTGGTTTCAGTTGCTAGTGGCATGCTCCGTGGAGTTGGAGTCATCACAAGACCGGATAATGTCGTCCATGAGTTGCAGTCTTCGTAACCCTTCAAGTGGGAGATAACAATTCTTGAAAAATGACAATCAATTTTAGAGGCCAGAAGAAGATTAGGAAAATATTGTTATGACTGGTTTTCGATACAGGGAACGCGAGGAAATGAATTTCATTGGTCCATGGTTAACTGCAACAATTTGAAAGTTTTGAATAGGAGTGTTCACATTATCCTACGGGTAAGAATTATAGTATTTTATCTTTCTACTTAATATTTTGTGGAAGATTTTTTTTTTTTTTTTGCCTACCGTACCCGATTAAGTGTATTATTTCTATCTGAATTTTGTCCAAAATAAGTAAGGTGAATACATATTTTTTAGTTATTAATTTTTGAATTATTTTAACAAGTTAATTAAATAACTTGCATCAATTAACTAACACAAAAAACCAATAACAATAAAGAAAGCACAATAAATTTGATAATACATATAAACAATAAAACACAATAAAAAAGTTATAAATATCAATACATTATATATAAGAAAGTCATAAATATCAATAAAACATTAGGATTTCTAAATTTTTAGATTTTAATTTTTAGGGATTAATATATATGTGTGTGTGTGTGTGTGTGAGAGAGTAAGGTAGAATAGAAATACGAAAATTTTGTAAGTATTTCACATTCTTACATGATTTTTTGTGAAATAGCAGAAATTTTTCTGTTGTCTTACCTGAATTTTTTGAATAACTAATTAATAGAGTAGGATAAGGTAGAATAAGATCGAAATTTATGAATAATCAAAAATTTAAACACTCTAATTTTGGGTATAAGAGGTAAACCATTGAGAGTGGTGCTACCAAATTCTAAGTGCAATTATCTCAATTGAACTCTTAGCTCAGTGAAAACCGTAGGTATGAAACTCTCCTACCACAATAGGCCACCACAGCAGGCAATATTGTTAACTTATTTGTCTAGATAATAAATAATTGATGGTTATAATTTTCACTACTACGGGCAATCTACAAAAGTCATAAAGATGGGTTCTTGAGAGAAACATCGAGAAATTTTATTTTTCTAAAATACTTGTCACAATTAATTGAACTTTATTTAAGGAATAATAGATCAGAGGGGACAAATGCTCGAGTTTTAAAAACTGCCAAAAATCGTTACATCTAAAATTTTTAGACTCTCAAGAAATTTTTATGGAACAAATATTTAAATGTTTCCTTAGTAAGGTCAGAAAAGACAGAAAAAATGGGCGGTTTATTATTCATTGGAGTGGCATTCTCTGTGGAGTCACCGCATGGACGAACGAATATATTCCCTAGTTAATCCCTGTAGAGGACAAATGTAGCCACGAGTAAATTACACCAATGATCGTTGAGGTTTAGTTAATCATACTTTAGTCCTCAAAGTTTTATTTTCATCAATTTGATCCTCAAAGTTACACATTCGACTAATGTGGTCCTTGACACTAATTACCATCTAAAAAAGAGACAAAAAATGTCACATGTCTGACACATGATAGTAATGATGAACATTTTTGTCATTGTGCTTTCAAAACATAGGGCAAAAATGAAAAACAAAATAAGCCTTAAAAAAACAAAAAACCAAAAAAAAAACAAAAAACAAAAAGAAAGGCAACATTAAGGCAAAACTCCATTCGTCAACCTTTACTCCCCTAAACCCTACTGGCTGCCAACAACCCCCAATATCGGTGCCTACATCCACTTCACTAACCTTTCCCCAATACACTTCAACACTGTCGTGGGTAGACTTCGATCATCTTTAACGCACCCCTCAGGTTGTTAAAAAAAGGGTTTTTTTCTGTTGTATTTTTCTCCAGAACCGAGTACGAAGATATATAGACATAGAGAGGAAGTTTAGGGAGTTATTCTAAGCTACACATTGTCTATGGCTAGAATCGTGGTTGACCCTTGAAGAAGGAGATTTTACAATTAAATGGTTCCTATAATTTCTCTATTTTGTTCCTAGTTAACAGCTCTGAGATTTTACAATTAAATGGTTCCTATAATTTCTCTATTTTGTTCCTAGTTAACAGCTCACACCAACACTCCTCCTCAAGTTGTTGCATAAATGTCTCTATTGCGCAACTTGTCGAGTGAGTTGTAGAAGTTTTTGTTGGACACTGCCTTTGTGAGTATATCTGTCAACCGGTCTTCTGACTTGACAAAAGGGAACCGAATAATTTTTCCTTTAAGGTTTTGTTTGATGAAATGCCGATCCACCTCAACGTGCTTAGTACAATCATGTTAGACGGATTATGAGAGATGTCAATGGCTGCCTTGTTATCACAAAACAAGTTCATTTCAGAGCTAGGAGCAAAGCCAATCTCAATTAGCAGCCTTCTAAGCCAAAGAAGTTCGCAAACACCCTTAGCCATTCCTTGGAATTCAGCTTTAGTGCTAGATAATGCTATTACTTTTTGCTTTTTGCTTCTCCATGTGACTAGATTTCCTCTTACAAAAGTGAAGTAGCCTAAAGTGGATTTCCTATCTAAAATATTTCCTGCCCAGTTACCGTCCACGTAGCCATCAACGTTCAGATGATTATTCTTGGAGAACATAAGCCCTTTTGCAGGAGAGGACTTTAAATAACGAAGAATCCGAATTACTGCATCCATATGATCTTCACTAGGACAAGGCAAAAATTGACTCACTACACTAACAGCGTAAGTAATATCTGGGTGAGTATGAGATAAATAAATGAGTTTACCAACAAACCTTTAGTACCTCTCTTAATCAGCTGACACCTGATCTGAATATTCTCCAAGTTTATGATTCTGAACAATTGGAATATCAACTGGCTTACACTCTAGTAATCCTACTTTTGACAGCAAGTCTAGCACATATTTTCTTTGAAAAAGAAATATGCCTTGTCTCGATCTAGCTACTTTAATTCCTAGAAAATACTTAAGTCCTCCCAGGTTCTTCATTCAAATTTGGTTGACAATTGCTCTTGAAGTCTAGAGATCTTTTCTGTGCCATCTCCTATAATAATTATGTCATCTACATTGACTATTAGAGTTGTCACTTTTTCCAATTGGTGTTTTAGGAAGAGGGTATGATCCGAGTTACTTTGTTGAAAGCCATATTTCCTCGTAGTCGAACTAAATTGACCAAACCATGCCCGAGGTGATTGTTTCAATCCATACAAAGATCGTTGCAGCTTACATGCAATATTCGCCTCTGAAGATGCAGTGTACCATGGTGGAATATCCATGTAAACCTCCTCTTCGAGATTGCATGGAGGAAGGTGTTCTTTACATCAAACTGGAGCAATGACCAGTCTAAATTTGCTACAAGAGACAACAAAACTCTAAAAGTATTTAATTTGGCCATTCTTGAGAAAGTTTCCCGGTAATCTATGTTGTATGTTGTGTATATTCCTTTGACATGAACGTCAGCTTGTATCGATTGATGGATCCATCAGCCTTGTATTTAATGGAAAAACCCATTTGCATCCCACCGTCTTCTTTCCTTTAGGTAGTGGGACTAACGTTCAAGTTTTATTTTTCTGTAGAGCCTCAAATTCTTCCTTTATAGCTTGGGCCCAGTTTGGGTCTAATAAAGCTTCTTCAACGCTACTAGGAATATGGCACGGGGATAACTTAAGCACAAATTCCTTGAGAGGTTCAGATAATCTTTGAGTAGACACATAATTGGCAATTGGATACTTGTACCTCTTTTCTTCCACGTCCGAAAAGTATCAATTTGGTGGCTTGCCAGGATTGTGTCTGAAAGATAAAACAAAACCCCTAGAAGTATCCAAGGCATCAGTGTGTGAAGGTGTGGTAGGAGAGCTTATCTCAGGAATATTCTTAGGAGAAGGGTCTTTGGGTACTGAGGAGTGAGGGGATTCATTTCTAGAGGATTCTTTAGATTCTGCATTTCCAGATTTCGATGCTCTTGAAGACATATCAACTCCTGAAGACATCTCAACATTCAGCTCTATCATTTTGTTTCCATCATTTTGTTGTGCTAAGTTATCTTCAAATCCTGGCCATTCAGCACCCAACCAATTTGGCTCTTCATCTCGGAGCCCCCCTGAAGAGATGAATTGGATGCTGATGATGCAAAGAAAGTGTCTGACTTTAGAAAAGTAACATCCATAGTGATGTAGTTACGTTTGGTGATGGGGTTGTAGCACTGATACCCTTTTTTATGTAAGGCATACCCCAAAAAAAGACTACACATTGCACACGAATCCAACTTAGTGCGTTGATGTTATGAAGATGAACGAAGGCAACACAACCAAAAATCTAGGGAGGAATCATCAAAACAGTGGGCAAAGGGACATGCTTAGAAAGAACCTTTAATGGAATCTCAAAGTTTAAGACTTTCGAAGGCATACGGTTTAGTAAATGTATGGTTGCGGCTACAACATCATCCCTGTGGTGACTAGGCACATGTGCCCTAAGCAATAAAGTTCATGCGGTTTCTAATATATTTCGGTTCTTACTTTCGGTATTGCCGTTTTGTTGTGGGGTTTGAGAACACGAGGTTTCATGGAGAAGACCATGACTCTAGAAGTACGCCTAAAATTGCTAATTGACATATTCACCACCATTGTCAGTACAGAGGGTCTGGATCTTAGCTGAAAATTGTGTCTGAACCATTACATGAAAGGATTGAAAAACACCAAATACATCATCTTTACGTTTTAGAAAATAAAGCCATGTCATTCGAGTACAATCATCTACAAAAATCACAAACCAAAGTTGGCCAAATGAAGTAGTTACTATGGAAGGTCCCCACACATCTGAATGTATTAAAACAAAAGGGATATCACTTTTATTCAGGCTCACTGGATAGGGAACTCTATGACTTTTGGCTACAATGCAAGTATCACATTTAAAGTCTAAGTGTTGTAAATTGGAAACTAGATGCCCCAAGCGATGGTGCCATAGCCAAATCTGCCTCTCCTTGCCACTAATCGTGTGGTGCATGTGATTAGCTCTTCTTGAACTGAAGTCATCCATGTAGTATAATCCCCCCTACTTAGTACCATGTCCAATGATCTCCTTGGTGAGAATATCCTGAAGAAGATAAAAAGGAGGATATATTAATACCACACAATTGAGATCTGCAGTAACTTGACTTACAGATATCAATTTATTGGAAAGAGATGGAACGAGTAAAGTATGAGATAATGAGAGAGAGGGTGACAAAGTCACTGTTCCAGCCCCTATAACCGGATACGTGACCCCATTAGCATTAGTAATACGATTTCTTCTTGGCGGAGTGAAATGTGAGAAATCATTGGAATCAAATGTCATGTGGTCCGTAGCCTCGGAGTCGATAATCTAGACTCCATCATCACGGTTATAAGAGCTAATAAATACTTGACCACAGTTACCTTGATCATTGAGAGGCGTGGAATTATTTGGTGATTCTACTTGGGAGGTAAGAGATAACTTAGGTTCAACATTGACCACGACAGCTCTATCCGTGCCTTCATCAATAGCAGCACCTTCACGCTTTTTTCATGCCTGAAACTCATTCCACCAATCTGGATACCCATGTAACTTGAAGCAAGTTTCACGGATATGCCTTGTGTTGCGACAGTGAGTACATTTCCCTCCATCAGATTGGGCCTTAGACTTAGAGGGTGGGTTTGAGAAAAGCGTAAAGGACTCCTTCGCGCCTTCGCCAAAAAGGAGACCAAAAGCCCTTGCACTTTTTTTTAGGGTCACACTCCCTTTTCCACTGCTCAGAGAAAGTGTCCTATTTTGAATGGTGTGTACGATTGGCCTGCCTTGATTCCTTTAGACGCCATAACAGTGCCAAGAGCAGTATCCACACCAAATGTCATCACAATCTGCCAGATATCTTCCCGTTGGACGTGAGCGTAGGCTTGCTCAACCGTAGGGAATGCTTGTAACTATAGCACATCACTCTGAATATTATCCAACTGGTCATCCAATTCTTTGGGGAAGATGTAAACTTTATCTTCCTGTAGGATTGAATTATATTTTTGGATGTCAATGGCACATTTCATTGGGTTAGGACGACATAAATCGTTTTCTAGCCACAAGCCTTGAAGATCATTGTAATATTTTTCAATGGATCTGCTAGCTTGTCTCATGCGAGTCACACAATGTCGGAGATCATATACTTGAGAAGTATCAGTCCCATCAACATAAGTTGTAGCAATAGATTCCCATACTTGTTTTGCAGTTGGGAAGTGAATGAAGTTACCGATCAAGGAAGAATCCATCGAGTTGATTAGCCATCCCTTGACAATGACGTTCTCAGTTTGCCATTTTCTAAAAGGTGGGTCTATTCCAATTGGGACAGTCGAAGAATCAACAGGTGGTGGGTGTGGAGAGGTTTGGGCTTTGGTCAAGACTTCCGTCATCTTGGTCGTCCAGTTTTCAAGAATGGATTCAGCCTAGGGGTTGCGATGGTGCATCGGATCAGAGGATTTTGTCATGGATTCCGAGCGATCTGGGTTTTTCTAGTCAACGGGTGGGTGGAGCAGAGATCCTAGGACCATGCTATGATACCATGTTAAAAAAAAGGGTTTTTTCTGTTATATTTATCTCTAGTACCGAGTACAAAGATATATAGATACAAAGAGGAAGTTTAGGGAGTTATTCTAAGCTATACATCATCTATGACCAGAATCGTGGTTGACCTTTGAAGAATGGAATGGTTCTTGATGGGACTCTTCTGAAAAGCCCTATGATGAAGACACGTGTCCTCGGGATTTTTATAACAGTGTTGCTCGGATTTAAACACCATCGGCAAAAGTGTCCTCTCCCCCGAGGTACCTCTTATATAGGATCACGCATTCGGTGTATTGTACAACAACACGTGTCATCGGTCACCCGTGCACCTCGGAATCATACCACCCTCGGTCCCCGAGGTAAGATTTCCTCGGTGCCGAGGGTCACTCCATCCTGGACACTTCCTCTACTCCCGGATAAAGCTACTGACGTACGGGACATCAGCCTATGCCAGTCTAGACTATTCATCACGACCTCGTCTTACACAAGTAATGTCAGAACATGCTGGAATACAGAAGTCATAGCCAATACGTGATGGACGCGTGGCATATGATATCACATCAAAAACAGACAAACCGCATGCTGTTGCTGACACGCGCTTTGGAAAAGCAAACAATTAATTGCACCCTTCTGTTGACGAGACCGCATTCAATGCGGTAAGGTTCGGATATGAAAGGCAATAAATACTCCTATTACAGAGCATTTATTGCGTCCTTCCCGAAAGGAGCATATTGTACCGTCGGCGTCCCGACGACTCAGCATTGATTGCACGGGACCCCGTGCAGTCAATTAGAGAAGACATTCCTCATCAAATCCATACACACGCTACCTATGCCTGATGATCATCTACTGACCACACTGACAGCAATCATGAGCTTTTAAAGTATAAATACTCCTCCCAAAAGGCAAAGGAGGTATGCAATCACAAACTCTCTACTACAATACAGACTTTCTCAGTGTTTTCTTCTTCCTCTCTCTCATTCAAAGACTGACTAGACCGTCGGAGGGGATACGCCGAAAAACACTCCGGCACCCTTCTAACTTGTTCCTCTTTATTTCAGGAAAACCTTTCAGACATACAGGATCGTTCTTCCTTTCCCAGGATCCTCTTTTGCCGTTCCAGGTTGCCACCGTACCTTGCAGGCTGTGTCAAGCAGCGTGTTTGGCCACTCAACCGGCTCACTCAAAGTTCATCAGGGGAGAGACCTGTTCCCGATATTTTTATATTGTGCAGGATCTTGCACGCACAGTTCTTATAATTTTTCTATTTTGTTCCCCGTTAACAGCTCATGCCAACTTCACGCCAACACAAGTTGTAGTGTATATTCATGACACTCAACTTGCCAAGTAAAAAATAAAACTGTGTTGATCCAAGGGCTTTAGTAAAAAGATCAGCAAGTTGTTGAGTTGTAGGTACATAAACTGTTTGAATGATGTTTGCTTGTAAGTTTTTGCAAGCCACGTGACAATTAATCTCAATCCACTTGGTTCAACTGGCTGAATAGGTAGGGTTGGACTTGAAGATGAATTATTTGTGGAAGGAGCTAGCTTAGGTGTGTCAGTGGAACTTATAGATTATGAATTGATATTGTGTGAGGGAAGAGAAGTTACAAGTAAAGTGTACGAAACATTCTCATCAAGATCATCGAAGGGACAAGGCAATACTGTATGGCTAGACTCCTCAAGAAAACTAGAAAAAGGGAATTGGTCTTCATAAAAAGTCACGTCACGAGAGACAAGTACTTTTCCACTACTAATTTCATACACTCAAATACCCATTTTGCCCATAAGGTAACCAAGAAAAACAAAACGTGTTGCCCTAGCATCAAATTTGGATGGTGTTTTGTGCATGTGCGGAAGCAAAACACAAGCACCCAAAAACTTTTAAATGGGTATAAGATGACTTCAACTTAAACAACACCTATGGTAGAGATGTCAATTGATCAAAACGGAACAGAGGTATAGTTTTCATTTCTGTACCCGTTTTAAAAATTTTTGTCTATTCCTGGTTCACTCCCATTAACGGGTATAATTTTATCCTCATTTTCGTTCGTAGATAAATTTTTAGTCCCTGTCCCCGCTTCCTTGTACCTGTCCATGCCCAAGGCCAAGCCAAGCACTAGCCTTGTCCTTCTTAAGATATTAAGAAGAAAAGCCAAACAAAGGCCTAATTGATACCTACTAATTTGATGTTTTCCCCTAATAGGTGGGCAATGCTCATGTGTAAAAGCATCATTACATATGAATTGTGCAATAAAACTTAGGAAGTAGACAAATCTAACAACCAAATGAACTGATTTATGGTAGACAACTTTGCCTTCAAATGAACTGATTTATGGGATGCCTTGAAGCAGTCCTGAGTGCTGATAAAAGATATAATTTCATCACCAAGATAGCCATACATTAACAGCCAAAAATTACTAGGAATTAAGAGTTTAGTTGATCGCATTTTAATAGGTCAAACTATTTTTCTTATTGGTAATAGTTGACTCATCCAAGGATCAAAATGTCGTGTCGACACATCCGAAACGTTTAGGAATTTTAACACTCCGAAATGAAATAGTAGTTGAATCACAAAATTTCAGTGTTTCAGCCGAAACGATACTGTTTCGGACCGTTTCGGTCGAAACAGTGATATATTCGGTTTACTATAAATAATTATATTTAATACCTCACTATAATTACATTTAATATCCACTATAATTATATTTAATACCCCACTATAATTACATTTAATTCACACTGCTCTTCTGCCTTTTATAATTTTTTTGTTATAAGAATAAATAATTATATTTAATACCCTACTGTAATTATATTTAATACTCATTGTAATTATATTTAATACCTACTGTAATTATATTTAATACCCCACTGTTGTGCAAGTCTTTTGTTTTTTTTTTTTTGTTATAAGTATTAACAATTATATTTAATACTCTAATGTAATTATATTTAATACTCACTGTAATTACATTTAATACTCACTGCAATTACATTTAATTTTTAAGTATACATAAGTATCATTAATTTAATTTGATACCCTTCATTATTAGTATTATAATAAAATAATATTATTAATTAGATAATATTACCGTAATAATATGAGTTAGAGTAACTATTGTCATAATATTTATGTCACATATGAAATTTCTCTAAATAGCTACCCAAAACCAACACCGATGTATAAGTATGTTCGACACTCCAGAGGGGGATAGATATAACCATGTAAGTATGTACTCATTAGCATTTCATGTGTATTATAAGACATTAATATTATGTAAAAATGTGTTTATTTCATAAAAATTAAATGTTTGAAATTAATTTAAGTGATTTTCGTATCATGTCAATCTTTTTTTTCCCTCAAATTTAAATTTACTATTGTATAAATGGATGTTAACCCAATAAATCTGTTAAATTAATCAATTATTTAACTTATCTTTATAAATTAATGGATTGTATTTGTGTTTCTATGCGTTTTCATATTTTTTCTGCTTTTCCGAAACGTTTTCATTTTTGAGTCGATCGAAACAATACTTCAAAACGAAATTTCGATCTTGGACTCATCAAACTTAAAATGGTAAAAAAAAAATATCATCAGAAATGAGCTATTGAGCACACGATTGAGCTCTATGAAATCAATAGTATGAAAGTTAAACTCTAATGGAGATATCTTCTTGAGTGGCTTAATTGATATATATTTTTACATTTTCCAAATTTCTATGCTTCGCTAAGTGCCTTGTGTAATACTATCGTGTCAGTTTCCATTTCCACAGTTAAAGTTAAGTGGGTGGAATCAACAGTATGAGCGACAGTCGGCGTTGATGCCAAATCTGATAAGTCACCTATAAATTATCAATGTATATGATACCAGATCTAATGGAGAGACAGATCTGATACCAGATTGTCTCTCAAAAAAACATTACTTGAAAAAGAGAAAGATAATCTGGTACCAGGAACAAGGGAGCAGGAACAGAGCACCAGTCGCAGTCGGCGTTGAGTAGAGATTAGCAGTCGCCGGTTAGCAGAGATGGAGGTGCAGTCGACGTTGAGCGGAGATGGAGGCAGGCGACTGATAGAGATTAGAGGAGAGTAAGACAGGGGCCTTAGGGCTTTAACTGGGTGTATATGTCACGGGGGCGGGGCAGGACGGGGTAAAGGAAAGTCCATTCCAGTCTTTATTTTTGTACGGATTTATACGGGTGTTTTCGTATACGTCCATTGACCAATACATATAGTCCATCTCTGATCCAAACAAAACGAATTATGACGAATATCCATTTTTTCCGGGTCCACTGTCATCCCTAATCTACGGTTATTTTTCAAACAAAACTGGTGTGGGGATTCTATTTATCAAATATGTAGCATTAAGGTAGCATCTCCCCAAAAACGTTGGGGTAAATTGGCTTGGAATAGCAAAGTTGGGCAACATTAAGAAGATGACAGTGTTTTTTTTCAGCTAATCCGTTTTGTTGTGAAGTGGAAATACAACTTCTCTGATGGATAATACCTTTCTCTAATTAAGTAATAAGTGGGCATAGGAAGTTCTTGTCCATTCTGACTTCAAATAATCTTTAACTTTAGAAGAAAATTGTGTTTCAACAAGTTGTATGAATAATATTAGTGGTGAACGAGTTTCAGACTTATGACACTTCAAATAAACCCATCTACAATGAGTATAGTCATCCACAATAGTTAGAAAATAATGAACCCCAGAAATGGATGGGGTCTAATACCCACCCCAAATGTTAATGTGTAGTAGATCAAAAGGTGCAATGGATGGAATTGAACTTACAAGAAATGGAGGTCTTGTCTGTTTTGCTACGGGACATACTAGACAATTGTCAATATTTGAACATTCAAATTCTGTGAAAGGAATCGTACAAGAGCAAATTGCCATAAAGAATGACCTTTTTGATGTATTTCAAGGGGTCATCTAATATGTCGTTTCCTGAATCACCAACACCATAAACATTGAGTTTGGTAGGTTTAAGGGAATGACCTTTAGAATTGTCTGAACCATTGAGATGAGCTTTTTCTGAAATTAAGTTTGTGTCTGAGTTTTGCAAAACGGAAGGAACACCATTTGATGTGTCATCTAGCTGGGAAGACTCGTGAATTTTAGCCTTCTTGGCTAGCTCGCAATTGGCCTCTGTTGTCACCCTGGTCGACGATGGTTAAGCTATAGATGAGGCATCCACCAACCCATTTTTCGTCCGCAATTCATTGACAACAATAATATATCACTAAGCTGGGATTCCAAAGCTACACGAGTTTGAAACACTAATCTAAGTCTCTTTTTCATTAGACAAAGGGCTATTTTTAGTATTTGTATGTGTGTTTTTTTTTAAAGGAAACACTTCCCACCTTCGGTGGGATAGAAATACTAATGTTTTTAGTTTAGTCCAAAACGATAAGGGTTATTTGTAGTTTTAAAATAAGTAGGTAATCTGCAACCGGATCAAACCACAAGGGTTAATTTATAATTTGCCCTATAATAAAAGATGAGTTTATATACTCAACTTCACAATCCTTTGAATAACTTACAACATAGATTTCTTTATCTTGAACTGTTTGCGGCTCAAATTATTTCCTAACTATTGTTTCAACGATCAAAATTGGATTTTCATTCATTTTATAACTCTAAAACTTTTATCTCTCATATAACTCTATCATTTTTTATCTCATACATCCAACTCTCAAACGTATATAACTTTCTCTCTCTCTTTCAAATATTTTAAACACACTTTTACATCTCTCAAACAATTCTCTCTCTATTTCATATTTCTTTTAAACACACACTTTCTCATTTCTCATATAATTCTCTCTCCCTACTTCATATTTCTTTTAGACACACATCCTCTCATTTCTCATACTCTCTTTCTTTCTTGCTCTCTCTCTCTCTTAACATTGTTTGTCCTGATCATCCTAATTAGACTTTTTTACTCAAAAAAAATTTAAAGTCAAGCTAATTCTCAATAAAAAAAAAACAAATAACACCAATTGCACCAAAAAAAAAAATTAGAACCAAGTTAATCACTAATAAAAAAAAATAAGTGATACCAATTGCATAAAAAAAATCAGAGACAAGCTAATCACCAATAAAAAAATAATAAATGATACCAATTGCACAAAAAAAATTAAAAATTCAAAGTCAAGATAATTACCAATAAAGAAAAAAAATTGAAACCAATTGCAAAAAGAAAAAAAAATTCAAAACCAACTATAACATTTTTTCCATTATTTGCATCACTTTCCCCTTGCTAATGTTTATATTTTTTTTTGAATACTTGAATAGTGCAAAATAAACACCGAAATGACAAAAGATCAGTTAAATCAATTTTTTCTTGCAGTGGTGAAATTTTAGTTTTGTTGATTTGGTTTAATTGCAGCATGAAAATATTTCTATAGAATTTGAGAAGTCATAACGACAGAGAATTTAAATCAATTATCTTTGCAGCTACAAGCAGATCCGTTGGGCAATGTTAGTTCAATTAGGCTTTTTTCTATTTTTTGAATATTTGATTTGTAGTTCAATATGGTTAATTCATTTAATTTGATTCAATGATTTAATTGTGTGTTTTTAATGATATTCTTTATTAAAATTAGACACTCTATTCATTAGATTTAGCCAGAGATTAAAAAAATGAACACTTATCTGGTGAAAAAAAGAGTCGCCATGAATAAATTTATAACATGATAGTTTTGTAATGGTATTAGTTTAAGTTCATGAGACTTCTTGAATTTTATTAATGTGATATGATTCTTCTTCATTTGAACCCTTAAATTTTTTTTATTTAAGAATTTTTTGAATCTCCATTTACTTGGCGAATTTTTTGTGTTAAAAGTTTTTTTAAGCATGGATAATGATCAGTATATATACATAACGAAACGAGACATATCCCATAATCAAAGGGATAACATGGGCTATGTTACCGCTATGCTTTCGACTCCATCATGGCTAATCAATATCTTGTGGGTAGACTTGGATCATGATCATCTTTAACGGTGTAAAGAGGAGTGCTAGTACGATGTGTAAGAGGAGGGGCAAGTGTCCAGCTTGTGTTCTTGTAGTGTGTGATCCGGTCTCAAGCAGCTAAAATGTTTGTGATTCCTGAAAAATTAATCATGTCCCTTGGTTTGGTAGTTGTAGCCTTGCCACGGTTTCAAAAATTCTTTAAGAGTATCTCTTACTATGGTTAAAATTTTTATTTAAATTTGAATTAATATTTGAGCAAAAAAATTAATTTAATACAAAAATTTCTAATAGACAAACTCAAATGTAAATGAAGCAAATTTAAATTTAAAAGAAGGCTAAAGGATGATAAAATTTCATCATTAAAAATTTGGATAAAGATTTGAGTATCTCTTGATTTGAGTAAAAAAATGAGGCATGTTTGGTTTGCGTTTCAAAAAATAGTTTTTGAGAAAAGTTTTAGAAAATTATTTTTGATTTTTTCTGTGACGAAAAACTTGTTCGGTTATATGATTTCAAAAACAGTTTTACAGAACAGAAAACAGTAAAATTTATTTGGACAACTTAACTATATATTTGAACAATAATTCAAAAATTAATTAAAAAAATATGTAAAAATTATTTTTAAATAGACAGTTTCATAAAAAAATTTAATAAACTAAATTTTAAAATCATCCAAAATGATTAAATAGTTTTCAATTTATAACAGATTCAATATCAATTTATATATAAAATTAATCAACCAAATAACAATAAATTATTTTTTACCCAAAAAATATGAGATCCATAGCCACACCAATAACATAATCAATACCAATTACATATTCAATATCAATAAACGAAAAAATATGAGATCTAAAGCCCCTTGGTTTATATATAACTTGAGATCTGAACCAAAAAAATCAGATCATATCCAAAAAAAAAAAACAAATCTGTGTTTGATAAAAAAAATTTAGATCTGTATCAATATTCTGAAAAAAATCAAATCATATCAAAAACTAAAAAAAAATTAGATCTGTGTTTGATAAAAAAAACATCAAATCTGTGTTAACATTCGGATTCTTTACAATATATATATATACCAAAAAATCAAATCAGATAAAAAAAAATTTCAGATATGTGTTTTCGCCTATTAAACTAAATCTGAATCAATCGTCAAAAGCTCGCAGTAGATCTAGTTGTCGGAGAGCTCTAGTGTGTGTGTGTGTGTTTTGCCGAAGAAGACACAGTCATTGGAGAAGGCAGTCACCAAAGAAGACACAATCCATCTGAGAGTCTGTGGAGAGAGAGAGAGAGAAAGATGGAGAGAGTGACGAGAGTCTGGGAGAAAAGGCAAAAGAAAAAAAAAAGCTTTTATACTATGACTTGTTTTGCTTCTAAGGAAACTCGAATGGGAGACCTCATTAAGCTTGAAAACAATCCCCGTGTTTTCTAGTTTTTACAGAAAGAACCTTGAAAACAAGCTAATTTTATGCTTCAATCCTCTATTTTTTTTTTTGAAAATTGGAGAACAAAATCACAAACCAAAAAACTTCTGAAACTTTTTTGAAGTTTGAGAACAGAAAATAGTTTTTGGTAATCAAACCAAGCAGCCCCGAGTCTCTCTTGATTTGATATGATTTTTGATATAAGGTTGAAGAATATTTGTAAGAGTTTTTTATTCAAATTTAAATTTGGGTCTAAAAAATGGTAAGAATTGGAGTTGTTCTAAGAGAGCATGTTTAAGTAAAATAAGTCTCCCTCCACCGAATAAAAATGCTTTAACTTTAGTTTTTCTTTTAGGATTAACTGTACTGGAGGTCCCCAAAATATAAAATTTATCTCATTTTAGTTCTCAATATTTTAATTTAATGTTTTGGTCCCTACAAAATTAAATATATTTTTATGTAGTCTTTCAAGCAGAATGCATTCAAATTACTAATAATTTTTTATAATAAACTTGTCAAGTGATGCTTAAATATGGGCAAAAAAAATAATTTGGATAGCTCTTAATCAAAATTTGGGTAACTCTTGACAAAAATTGTGTAATTTTGGTAGCTCTTGACCCAAATTTAGATAAAAATTTGGTCAAAAGTTATCCAAATTATTTTTTTCTCATATTTAGGTATCATGTGATAAGTTTGTAATAAAAAAATCGTTAGTAATTTGAGTTGTGTTTGCTTGAGGAACCACATAAAAACATTTTTAATACTTCAGAGACTAAAATAATGTAATTAAAATATTAAAGACCAAAATAAGATAAATCTCATTTATTGGGAACTTTTAATGCAATTCACTTTTTTTTTTAATACTTGAGAACTTGTGTAAATGTACTAAAATACTTTTAGGGTCTGTTTAGTAAAGGGGTATGTGGGGGTTGACAAAATGAGTTTGGAAAAAATAGTCAAAAAAAAACTCTCAAATCTCATATTTTGATTAAAAATTCAATTTTGGGTTCCCAAACCAGTCTCGTAACTGACCCGAATATTAAACTCATATTATGGGTTTCGTCAAACTTAGGGGGAGATGGGTTTAGAAAGATTGGTTAGGGATGCAAAAGACAATTGTACCGCTTAATATGAGTATAAATTGAATTGATCAAGGGTAAAATAGTTATTTATAGGACAAATAATTATTAATAATTATGATATATCCGTGGGTGTTATATGTGTATGTGTTGCATATCAAACATGGGTATGAACCGAATTTAATATTAAATCACATCTTTGTAAAAAAAAAATTGAATTTAGAAGAGTTTATATTTTGAAAAGTTTGAAAAAATCAATCCAAACCTTATCCAAAAGCTTTCCAAACAAGCTTGCTAACTTTGGGCTTGCGTTTGCTATAGGTTAACGATAATTATAGAATGCAGGTACAGCCAGGCATAAAAATACCTTTTAAAGATGTGTTACTACCTATAAATCACGGATACGGATACGATACGATATGATGCAAATATAATGATACAACAAAATCTAAAAAATTAGAATACAGGTACAGTCAGAATACGACTATAATATAATATATTTAATATTTTTATTATTTTTAACCAAGTTAACACTTATATATTTTGTTTGTTCTTTAACATATAAGAAGGAAAATTAGTAATTCTTTTTAGTTTTAAGAAAATAGATATCGTGTCGCTGTGGTATATTCACAAAGTGAAACGACTAATTAAAGGAATTAAATATAATATTTACCTAGTATTTAGAAGTTATTTTTGTTAAGATTATAATGTAATAGCTTTGCTAAATGGTCTTTTGATATGTAATTGTAGATAATACTTAAAAAACACTCATGTGTTTTTGAAGTAATATGAAATTTTTGTTAATGTATTGTATAGTATGTGAATTCGAAAAAAGATGATAAAAATTCAACTAAAAATTATATATGTTGCTTTACTATAAAAGTATCCATGAAATATTATAATATTTAATTATTATCGAATACGTAGAAGGTGTATTCGATACGTATTCTCGAGTATCCGACGAATATCGTAGCCGATACGGGTACGCCAGCCTCAATGAAGTATCCGTGCTTGATAGGTTACTACCAACTTTTTGTTTAAGCATTCACACTACTATTTTCATGTCGAATTAAAAGTTAAACAAATTCAAACAATTTTTCATAAATTTGTGTATGAAATTTTTATTAACTTATACACACACACACTCTCTCTCACACACACACATATATATATAATGACACTCAAAAAAATTCTCAATCTAAGATTTTTTTGAAAATTTTCTTTTTTGTGCTCTAATTCTCGCTCTCCGCCCCCGCTTCTGTTTTATGTGATTTAGGTCTCAACTATAGTTTAATTTATTGGGTGCGGACATATGTTACTAATATTAGAGATGAGATCAGTTAGTCCAATTGTAGAACCAACCACGTCACAGAAAAAGAAAAATAAAAAGAAAAGAAACGAGAGAGAAAAGAATGAAGTCATGGGAGAATTTGTCATTGGATCACTATGTTTATCTTTTCGTTTTGTTGCCTATGATGAATCTAGAAACTTAGGTTTTTTTTTTTTATTTTGATATGCACATATTACCTGTTATTAGGAAATAGAATTTTAATTATTTTGCATACAATTCGACCGCTCTTGACTATCTTGTCCACTATTAGTTTTGTCTCTCTTTTTGTAATAAGCTATGAAAAGCCCACGAACTGCTATCACATACAGTTGATCCCTCCAATAACTTCATTTATTAAATCTCTGGATAAAAAAATGCGTATTAAATCAACACAATACTTCGATATTTTCTAGTTTGTAATTAATAAAGCTCTAGGGTTTTGTATGACTCACTCCTATTATTTATTTTTATTTTTTTTGGAAAAGTTGTTTGACTCATTCATAAGAGAACAAATGCATGTTTCCTAGGTATCAATAACCAAGATGGAGAATATCACACCCAAATAAAAAAACAAAAGAAGAAGAAGATGGCGAATACCTTTGATTGTGACACTTTTTCATACCCTAGGGTGAAAGGATTCTTTGATAAATATAATGTTCCGAAGAAAAGAAGCATGTTCTTTAGAGTGCAAGAAAAAAATGGGTAAATTATACTTTAGTCCTCTCGTCTCACTTTATCACTTAACTGTTGAAAGTTCTCACATTTTCTTCAATTATCGGAATTGGTCTCAGATTGCTCCAAAATAAAAGGTGGGTCATGTTTTGACAGACTATATTCATGTGTAGTTATAATTCAAAGTGTAATATGAAAAATGTGTAGGTGAATGTGAGAAAATATGAGGGTCAAAGTATAATTTACATGAGATAAAAGATCAAATAAGTAGCTGAGGGAAATGTGGGCCAATCTCTCTTCCATCAATTGCATTAATGGGATGTGGATTTGTTTATGATATCAAAGATTAAATAAGCAGCATCTATGAAAAGCCTTCACCAGAAAATTCTGGTCTGAGTTTGCTGAAAGTTTATTCTCAGCCCACAAAAGAATAGCAGATTTAAATATGTTATACTGCAAGCGAACATTTTTGTTGAATTTGGTGCTCTCAGCAGTTCCAGAAGAATTATTGTAATTAAGGGAGAGGGCTAAAAGAGAGGGAATATGAGCACAAAAGACCTGGGCCTTTCATGATGTCCAAGCATAGATTAAAGAAAGAAGTATGAATGTGCCATCCTATTGGAAAAGAAGCATCTAGCAATTAGTATGCACTAAGGGCCGTCGAGTTAAGATCTCATAAATAAAATACAGCATATAAAATTAGTTCACTGATTGGCTAAGAAAATTTTGAATATTCTACATTTTTTATTTTTTATTTTTTATTTTGGAAAAGGTTTGTGTTCCAAGATCTCTACATGAACAAATATTTTGTAAAGAAATAAATCAAAGCAAAGAGAATAGAAAGATTAAGCGGTTACCAGAAACATAAGGTGCCATTGTGGTAAATTCATGGTAGAGTCAGAGTCAGAATTTGTTTACAGTGAGAGCAACTTAGAACTCCGTAATGACTTAAAACCCTACTGCTAGAATTACTGGTTTTTTTTTTTTTGATCCAATAGCATTACTGGTTCAAATGTCAATATTCTACTAATCTTAGTTCATAACTCATTCAACATGAAGTTATCTTCTTGGACTCAAATCTAAATGTGGTCATTGAGTGTTTACCAGGCAACTTATAATGACCATGTTTGGATAACGAACCATGTGTTATGAATTCAATAATATATATGTGGGACTTTCTCGACGAAGGCATGGAGATGTGGCGAGGCAAGACAAATGCTTTTTTGACCATGGTTGTATGATTGTTAGGTCCTCTCCTTGTTTTTCCCACTGGCTTATTGGCATAGCAGCCTTTGGGCTTTGCCTGCCCTTTATAATAAAAAATTTTGACTGAACTTGAGAAAGCTCTGGCAATAACAGAAAGGAAGGGGCTCATGTATATATTGCGCCCGGTCCTTTCTTAATCAATGGGGCAATAGGTTCAACATTTACTACGAAAGAGAGAATCCACTTCAGATAAACACACCTCTGTTAGACCGACTTTTTGGATATATAATCCAAGTCGAGCGTAGAATTAGGGAACAACCGTCTTATGGAAAATGAATTTCATGTTTAGTTTAGAGAGAACTTTTTCCATTGAGAATTATTCATTCCCTTTCGTATGAATTCCCCAGCAACAATTTCAAAACTCGTGGGGCATTATCTATTCCATCTCTTGAGCCCCAAAGAAATCCCCCTCCCCTTTGGACTCCATATCTCTTTTGATTCTGTATACGTGGGCAGCTAATATCTATAAGTGTTCACCCAATACAGTTACAACATAATATTTTATTAAATTGAACATAGATATAGTAACATTTTAATCTAAACATAGATAAGCAAATTACTTAAGTCATGTGATGACTTTCATTGACGTGTGCTAAATTCTACATAAAAAATTTGTATGAGAGATCTTGGGCATTTATGTAGGAACAATGGCCCCAAATGATGACTACTTGGCTAGTCATTTTTGGGTGAGTTTCATTGTTACTACACATGGTATCAATATCTGCCTATGCACACGACTGTTTAGGTTCGAGGATACCGTTATTGTGAGGTCAACATTGACCACATTTAACCACGAGTCAATCATAATATTTGTGATCAATTATGAATCCCTCATAAGGACGTGAGAATAAAAGAGGGGAGATAGTGACGACATGTATTGATGTGTTGAATAAATTATGTATAGAGAAACAATGATTGAATCACAACTTCTTTATTTTTTTGATAAAAACGATAATACGATTATATTAATTGAAAGTCGGTACATCAACTTAGAAGGAATGTAACAAAAATGATGGGCATTCCTGTCTCCATAAACATAATCGATACATGTTAAAGCATATTTAGCTAATTTGTGAGCAACTTCATTCCCACTCCAACGAATCCAAGAAATGAAAAATTCATTAAATCTGCCGCTGCAATCCTAGATTTGGTCCATGAGCAATCCAGCTTTAGAAAAGTCTCCCGTATCTTCCCTTAGAGCAACGATAATCCCTTTCGAAACCCCTTCTAAAATCAGCTTTGCAAAACGCCATTCACTTGCTAACATGACTGCCAAGGAAGTAGCCATTGCCTCAATATGTTCGGCTTTTAGTACCCCCATAATTATTCGACTTAAACCCAACACAGACTTTCCATTGCAATCCCTGATGACCATTCCGATACTGGAACAACCCATTTCATTGTATATAACCCCATCAAAATTAGCTTTAATGAAACCCTCCGGAGGGGCCACCCATTTAAAAACTCCAGACGATGATGCCTTTTGTTGCACCCGAGGATTGCTTTTCCTACTCGCCCAATATTGATTCTGATAAGATAGAGAAAACTCAAACACCTGGCTAGGGGAACTGATGGATTGACCCATTCGGATTCTATTCCTGTTATACCATATTACCCATAATATCACCAGAGCCAGACACAATTTATCAGTGAGATTATAGACTAAAAGACACTCTCTAAACGAAGCATTTTGTAATTGGGGAAGTTGCACTCCTGGATTTAACCACATCGTTTCAACAAAAGGGCATTGAAAAAAAATATATGCACAATAGTTTCATTTGGATCATCATACAATAAACAATCCGTTTCCACAGGTATCATTTTTCTTCGTAAATTACTGAGTGGGTAGTATATCCTTAAATGCCCTCCATACAAAATTTTTAATTTTGTTTGGGATTCTTATACGCACCAAATAAAATCCCCAAGCCATTTACCACTACTATTACTGGGATCCTCACCATATATGTGTCCGCCATTTAAGCCTTGATCAATAATCAAATTGATTGTATTCCTAACAGTAAAATGACCAGAATGAGTATAGTGCCATACCAGACGATCGGGAGGGAACTGATCACAAATAGGCATGGACTCAATTAGATCCGCTTCAAATGGCAGAAACATCTGGTGAAGTAGATCACCCTTTCACCTTCCTTGTGCACAATCAATGAAGAAACTGACAGTAGTATTGTCTCCTAAATTCGGTAATGGCTAGTAACTTTGAAAGTGGTTGGTCTTGGAAGTCACTTATTTGCTTTAACCTAAACACTTTGTCTGTCTCCTATTCTCCATCGGACACTAGCTACTATAACTCTTCTCGAGTCCAGAATGCTACACCAAGTAAGTGATAGATCGGTCCCTAGTTGGGCCTCCAACAGGGAGGTAAAAGGAAAGTATTTGGCCTTTAAATCCATGAAAAGCAGTGACTTAGGATTTTGAAGTAACCGCCAAAATTGTTTTGCCAGCAGAATCACAACTTCTTAACTAGCCTTTTTGGGCGAGTTTCGTAGTTACTACATGTCCAATCAATTGAAGCAATTTAATCTAAATTGTAATTCATAATAAAAGCAAATTCCAAATATAACAATCCAAATAAGTAGAAAAAAATTAATTTAAACAATCTAAAGAAAATTGAATTCATCCCCAAATAGGTAAATTACAATTACAAAGTTCAAGCATAAAAATTCAATTCTAGTGAAATCTATATAATAAAGTAGTTTACAATTTAAATTTCAAAAATAAACAAAATGACTTTTATTTTTCGCGGTTCAGATCACTTTAAAGTTAATCTAACGGTTAATATTAACACCCTAAATTTAATCAAAAAAATAGGTCGCTAAGAGTGTATTTGCAGTGACTTTTTAAAAGCATTTCTATATATTATTTCTTATAAGTACATTAAAAAAAAATAGTGTTTAAAACCGTTTTACCACTACCTTTATCACCACCACCACCTCTAACTCTACCACCACCGTCGCCACCATCATTGTCGCGCCCCCCCCCCCAACCACCACCGCCACTATGGTCATTGTCACCCATCACAACCATCAACATCTCCTACCACCTCCACTGCCGACCACCATCTCTCACCCCGATTACAACCGATATTTAAATTCATTTATTTATCATTTATGTTTGTGATTTGATTTTAGATAAGAATACAAATATGTTTATTATTTATTATTTTGTCTCTTCAGGCACAAGGAATAACTAGTACATCAATATATAGCAACTTAAAAGAAGATCAAGTATGAATGCATATCCGAAGGTAGACTCATTCTTCTCTATTGTGTCAACCTAATTAGCATAAAAATCCTCTCAATCTTAAGTCTCCTCCATCATTGCAAAAGACAAGATCAATGGCGCTATGAAGGTAGTATGAGATCCTCTTCACTACATACTAAGCAATGGGTTCTAGATGTCTTTGGTAACGATCCTTCAAGCCAGTCCATTAGCAGATACTACGATGAATGGACAACATAGCATACATAAAACCTTGCATTGTACTCACATAAGGGAGCCTCTCTTAATATGTTCCTTTTCTTCATCTATTTATAATTCCCCTAACCCATTTCATTCATCTCAAAAGTGGAGGTTAACCACTCCTTAGTAGCATTGGTCTTTGACATATTTTTGGCCAAAAGGATGTCATCTCCATACAGACATAGGACCAAAATCTGGTTCTCAACTTTCTTGGCTTATTGTGATCTTTTTATATAAGGCTTAGGCCTATAGAAAGTATGGTCTCATGATTCCTGAGCTACCACAATCCAGATGACTACTTGGGACTATAAAGGAATTTTCTAAGGAGCCACATTGTGTTATCCTACCTCTTTGTTAGACCATATTTGTAATTCGCTAATTTTGTGGAGTCCACTATAAAATCTCAACATATTTTATAGTCATGATGCTATCAAGTTCAAGATCTGAAAGTATCATTGAAGAGAGGAGATCAAATATCAAAGTAACATCATTCAATCTCCGTATGCACCTTCATGCTTAGGACAAGGTAATGACCTAAACACTTAAGATGAACCCTTAGTTATTTTAACTTAGGTTGATTAGGACGAAAATTAAATTGGAAGGATCCGATTATAACACCTAGGTGATTTAAAAAAAAAAATTTCTAAATCATTTGAGTTTTGAAAACATAGATTGAGTCACTTTTTGAGCAACACCTTTTAATCCTTAAGAGGACAAGTTTCTACATGATTTTATGCTTAAAAACTTATAAGGATCGATCTATGCTTGCTAGTCTTCTCTAGAAAGATCTCTTTATGACTTAGGGAATGAAATGAGAAAAAGCTATGGAAGACAACACAGATTTAGCTTGAGTAGTCTCCTGGTCATTCGAGTAGTGCCCATGGTTGCTCGAGTGATATCTGCCTTAGTCATGTTTGAGACGTTCTTTTTATTCTAGTGACAATCGCCTTCCCACCAATTGAGCGGTCGTTCATGAATCTAAATTTTCTTATTTACCAAGGGTGCGTTTTGTAACATTTTTGTTTTTATACTTTTTTTTGTGATAAAAATTAAAAATATAAAACATGTTTAGTAGTCATTTATATTTAAAAAAATATACAAACAAAAATAAAAAAACATGTTTGGTATTATATTTTAGGCAGTATTTTATTAGTATTATATATATGTTTGGTATTATATATATTAGTATTTATATTTTGGTTACTATTTAATTCTAAATCCCAAATCCCTCAATCCTCTCACATTACCATATATGCCAAATATACACATATGAAGATTTATCCAATAACATGAAAATTTTGATTTATATATCTATAAATATAAATATGCAGATATGCAGATTTATGTCATCTATATAATAAAGTAGCTAGATTTCTTTGTCTTTATCTTTTTGCGGCTCAGATCGCTTGACGATTATTGATTTGACGGTTCTCATGCTAACTTTTTTCAAGACTCTTATCGCTCATCTAACTCTCTTTATATCTATCTTATACTCTCTCTCTCTCTCTCTCTCATATTATTATCTTATTTTTTTCTGTTTTTCAAGTGTTATTTTTTTATTATTTACTCCGTAAAACATATGAAACTACATGTTATGCAATTATTTATTCCATAAAATTAATTCAAAATTTTATATATCTGACAATAGGTATTTTGTCACTTCTTAATTTGTAAATAACACTTAATATAAATAAAAAATAGCATTTCACGATTTGAGGACTTTTTTTATCTGAGTTTCACATATTTTCGTGAAATTAAGTCTTAATTGATTCAAGGCCTAAATTCTTCTAAAATTCTCATTGATAATGGTTTTTATATAGATTATTTTTTTAGTTTTTTTTAATATTTGCTCTATTTGTTATAATTTTGGTACTAAATTTTTAAAATTTTTTTGAACTATCAATTTTTCAAATTTTTTTGTCAATTTTTTAATTTTCTTTCACTTATTTTCATGTGAATCAAAGATTTTTGAGTTTAACAACTAGAGGTGAGCGATTCTTTTAAAAAAAAAGTTGAAGTGAACAATTGGTTTGATTTAAGTATGTGTGGTTGAATCTTAACCAAAGAAAATTTATCAAATTATATAGTAAGAAAGAATACGCTATTGTGTGAAAAAATCTGTATTTAAATTTTATGGGTAAAAATACAAATTTTTAAGTTTATATACAACAAAAAAATTTATAATTTAAGGTCAATTTCATGTTGCTTTAATCAACAACAAATAATATTCAACACGAAATGAACCTTAAATTGTAAATTAATATATATTTTTATCAAAATTTGACATTTAATTTTGTCCAATTTATATTCAAATTTGTTGAATTAATATCAAATTAATACTAAAATTCATTTAATCAATTTTTTGGAGTACTAAATTATATCAATTTTTTGGTACTAAATCAAATCTTATTTTATTTTATTAAATTTTTAATTTTTTGGGTACTAAAGTTGGAGAAAGACAATTATAAAAATAATAATTTTTTTGTGGGGATAAAGTCATCACTTTTGGTCAGCAATATTGAAGGGAGACAGAGGGGTCTTTGTGTAATAAATTTTAAATTCCAAGGATCTCCGTGTTATTTATAAAATATTTGGGGGTGTCCGCATAATATTGTCAAAACTCAGGGAAGTCCGTATTTTTTACCCTATTTTTTAATTAGAAATTAATTTATTATTATTTTATCATAAAAACTTGAATTATTATATTTCTAATAAAAACAATTATTTGATAGGAAGGTTTGTTGGTAGCCAAAAAATAAATGTGTGAGAGTATGTTTTTGTATATATTTATATGTGGAGGATTGAAAATTTGGTAATTAAATTTATAATTTTATTGTGTCATTTGGGGTTGAATGATGATAGTGGTGATAAATTCATGAATTTTATAAATGAGTAAGATTTAGTTGATTTTATTTATCAGTTAAAGATTGTGAATTTAATTGTGTTATGTTAGTTTTTTTTGCTTGAGATATTTATTACATGGGGATAAGGTAGACTGAAAATATGGTGATTGTGTTTATAATTATATTTTTTTTATTGGATTGAGTGGTGGTAAAAGTGATAAATTCATGAGTCTTATAAATGAGCAAAATTTTATTTATTACATAAAGATTATAAATTTCAATGAATTAAGTTAATATATTTTTTTCGGAGGCATTTCTATATGTGGTATTATTTTGAAGATTTTAATATATTTTTACGACAGTTCTATTAATATGGAGGATATGATCGACGATATATTTCGATTCATTTTTAAAGAAAAATTAGTATGAAAATTTTTAGGTCATTCTTTTTAAATTTGGACAATTGTGTAAGAATTTTTTGTTTGTTATATAGTGTCTTTAAGCATGGGTAATGATAATAAAGTAGTTAGATTTTTTTATCTTTAATTTTTCGCGGCAGATTATTTCCAGGCATTTGATGACGATCATAATTTGACTTAATTATAAACACTCATATAACTCTCTCTCCTATCTCTTAAAAAGGTTTTAAACACACACTATCTCATCTCTCTCTCTCTGCATGCATATATATATATATATATATATATATATATATATATATATATATATATAATAATAATAAGATAGAGGTAATTTCAAAATTTTTCAATTTAAATCAACTCTCTCAATTTAGAAAAACAAAAGAACAACTAAGATTTAATTTAACTTTAAATATACGATTTAGAGTTTATCTAAATTTATTTGACTAAATCCAATTACTTACAAATGAGTCTTATAAATGAGCAAAATTTTATTTATTACATAAAAATTATAAATTTCAATGAATTAAGTTAATATATTTTTTTCGGAGGCATTTCTATATGTGGTATTGTTTTGAAGATTTTAATATATTTTTACGATAGTTATATTAATATGGAGGATATGATCGGCGATATATTTGATTCATTTTAAAAGAAAAATTAGTATAAAAATTTTTAGGCCATTCTTTTTAAATTTGGACAATTGTGTAAAAAATTTTGTTTGTTATATAGTGTCTTCAGGCACGAATAATAATAATAAATTAGTTAAATTTCTTTATTTTTAGTTTTTTACGGTTCAAATTATTTTTAGGCATTTGATCTGACGATTATAATTTGACTTAATTATAAACACTCATATAACTCTCTTTCTTATCTCTTAAAGAAATTTTAAACACACACTATCTCATCTCTTTTTCTACATATATATATATCTATGATAAGATAGAGGTAATTTCAAAATTTTTCAATTGAAATCAACTCTCTCAAATTAGAAAATAGAAGAATAACTAAAATTTAATTTAACTTCGACTATACGATTCAGAGTTTATCTAAATTTATTTGACTAAATCAATTGGCTTACGATTCATTCCCTCTCTCCCCCCCCCCCCCCCCCCCCCCCCCCCCCCCCCCCACCCCAAAAAAAAAAACATAAATAACCTAAATCCCGCTCATGCACGCCTGACACGCACAACTCTCATCATTAGTCAATACCATCTGCACGCAACACCACTATCTCCTCTGTCACCCAAGTAGCTAGACCCCCTCTCTCTTTTTGTCTACTGGAAGAAGACCCAGGGTACCTGTCTCTCCCTCTCACACACACACAAATCACACGTACACATAGTACAACACACAAACACATACACAATTCCATACTCTATGTCTCTGTCCAACGACTCACACACACATTGTTCTGTCTCACAAGTCACACACATGCACGCCCTCACCGGAAATCGTTTCAGGTTTTGCTCTTTGAGTCCCTATCTCGCTGTCTCTCCCTTTCTACGCCTTCATCTCTCTGTCATCATCCCTCTGTTTCTCTTTCGCTTAGCCCAGATCTAGGTTCTCCACAATGACTCCCTATTCTTCTATCTTTCTCTCATTCTCTCTGTTTTCATCTCTCTCTCATTAGCCCTACTCTACAGGCCCACAACCCCAATACATTCATCTCTGATTTCTACACACGCACGGACTCTATTTGTGTATGCAAACCCAGATCCAAATCCCACCCACCAGTTGGGTAGCTAAAGAACAACTACAGATTTTTGAATTTTCTTTGTGATGAACTTTTTGCGCCATCGGTTGGGTAGCCAAAAAAATCTGTGGCAAATTTTTGACGCTACCAGGTGTTGGATGAAATTTCTCTAAGAGCTATGAACAATCACAACTACCACTATAGCTATGAATACATTCATATCCACATAGCACATGTGCGTCATATAGATAACAACTGATAGGTGTGTGGAATAATTTGATGAAACAGGATAAACACACATCAGCCCTGGACATGTTTGAGCAGATAACAAATGCTTCCAAAGGGTAGCAAATTGTGCTATTTCTCGATATTTTTTATATGTATTGTATTATTAAAATTTCTTTCTTCTCTCTCAGATGAAAAAAAACAGTGAGAAAACTTGTTGGATATTTTTCCACTACTATAGTGAAAGGAAGGCGCAGAGACAAGGTACCATTTTTTTTTTCTTATCTTTTGCTTCTTCTGAGCTATTAAATATACCCTATTTTTGTCACCAAAAGTTTGGTTTATAGCTTGGAATAATTGTTGTTTGATGATAGATATTTAGCTTTGTATGATTAGCAGAGTTGTATTATGTTGAAAGCTATGGCATGAAAATAAAGGACCATCAAAATGTTCCAAATATGAGAAAGTGAGTCAGTTGTATTATCATTATCAGAACATCTTAGTCTATTCTTGAGTATTTAATTAATTGGGACTCCACATGATTATTAATAGTGATTTGTATAAAATTTTGTCTTGTTTCATATTAATAATTCTCAGTATACCCAAGCTGTGCTCTTTCAACCGGCCGGCGAATTCCTTCCCATGATCGATGAGGTTATTCTTCACTCTTCATCTTATTGAGTCAATTAAAATAAATACATTTTACATTTGCAAATCTAAAATAGTATTCTCCAACATATCTGCTTGCAGGTGTACCAAGTTTTGTTGGAGACCACCAAATCTACTCTAGGTGCTAAAGGTGGAGAATAACAAGTTTTGTGTCTGCATACATTTCCGTTGTGTTGATGTGTTGGTATGATCTCTCTTTTCTCTCTCTCTTTTAAAAAAATGAAAAAAAAAATTCTAAACCCATTCACTATTTAGTACTTATATATAGCAAATATAAATTATTCCATGCCTGAAACACTCTATAATACCAAAAACTAATTTTTTTAAATTATGCAATTTATAATGAAAGTGAACAAAGAAAAAAATAAGAGATAGGGGAGAAAGAAAAGAGAGATAGATGTGGATTAGTGGAGTTGATAATCATTGGGAAATGTTTTAGATTAGTTAATATTTTTGAGAAAAAAATTGAATGAATTTTATATCATTTGATCGATGAAAATTGAATCAATTTTGATCGTTGTTATACTTTTAGATGTTTAGAATTCAAATTATTAGCTGTAATATTAGATAGATAGTGTATTAATCAGTATTAATAATATTTTAATCTATTCATGATATACATGGGTCATTGTCTACTTTTATACCGGGACCATTTGTTAAAAATTAACTGTTTATTTAATTTAATGTATCCTAAACTAGAGGTTGGGCAGTATTGATTGTTTATTTGCAGTACAGTTCAAGCTAATCCAAACCAAGGACTAATTTCATTACCTTCGACCTGGATATTATGGGTGAGAGAATTTGACTCTTATTGTCTTTCATGTGGGAGCCAATTCAACCTGTAATGCTAGAGCATCAGGGAGATCATTCTTTTGCTAAATAAAATGAGAACTCTAATGTTTTAGTTCTTGGACTGATATTATTTTATAAATTTACTTTTACGTATATTTTTTTTTCCAGCTCTTTGATTTTGTTTCAATATAGGAATCAGTGAATGACTTTCATGCGGTGTATGTTTTTGTGATGTTGATTGCTAAAGCTTTTTTTTTTTTTTTTTGGCTTGGCTTAAATGTGTTCTCAAGTTATAATCTTTTTTGTTTTGGTCTTACCTATAATTTTCATCATTGTGTTTTCCAGTTCACTGCATACCCATGTTGCTTGATGGAGCCAAGTTTACTTTGATGATGAACAGAGAATTCTTGAACTCTAACCATATTTTTTGCTTATAAAATTGTGTAATTATAATCTGTTGACTACTTTTACATTAGTTACAATTTAATGTCTTTTGATTGAGCATCTCACTCTTAATCAACTGCCATTTTTTCTTAATATAAAACTACCAAATTAAAATCTATTGTATCACAAGTAAAGTCTAATGAGATTTTTGTTTATGCCATGAGGTTTGCTTAATGAGGTTTTTGTTTCTGCCACTTTTGTTAGTTGGCAATTTATGATGTTGTGGTCATTCATTCATTGTTTGTGTAATTTGGAATGATGTTTTCTAGCATGGGATTCTTGCCTAAATTGGTAATTGCCTAGCCTCTTTCCCCATTCCTAAATTGTGAGCGTGGAATTCCTTTCGATCATATACTGAACAAATGCCACATCTTTGGTTATGCACATGGTTAGTTTGATGAAATTTCTCATGAAAACATGGTTATTTGGATTGAATGAACAATAGGCGCACTTTTGACACTTGATTTTCATAGTTTAATTGCTTTGGTGTTAAGTTTGAAGGGTTTACAATACTACTTGAGTAAGAGGAGGATAGGTGTGTGTTTTGAAGGTTGACGAGTCCATCACCCCAATGCATTTTAAAACGAGAAAGGGGGGACATGAGCTATGGGTCCTAGAGAAACGATGCAATGGTGAATGTGTTGTCGGTGACCTTGATAAGGAAGGAAACATCAATTTCATTTGATAACAATTTTATTGTTCTGTTTTATTCGAAGTTAATTTCAATTTTATTGTTTTGTTTTGTTTTATGCAAAATTATTACCCCATATCTCTCACGTCACTGCCTAGGCACCATCGCCTTGACCCATCGAAGTAAACAACCAGTGGCTCCCTGCTCCACCAATAGTCATGTAACTTCGAATTCAAATCCAAATCTTAATCTGTAACGCCCCAAAAACACCCTTGGGTGACATTACATTCTAAAAAACTATTCACCCCATGAGAGCATTACGTAAATTCATCACGACGAAAGTTCATTCATCAACCATTCATATTTTAATAAAATTTAGGCAGAGTCTCTTTTGTACGGGGAGTTTTACCCAAAACACAACCTGTACAATTATATTACAATTGACCACACCGGGTCCACATATGCATAACTATTGACCACACCGGGTCTATTTATCCATCATAAAATAAACTTTCATTCATCATATGTCATATCCACACTATCATCCCAAAAGAATAGGTCCAATCTTGGCCTTTACATCTCCACAATGTAATAATATAACGCAGCGAAAATAACAAAAAAAAAAGAACTAGACTTCAAAAGGATATTCTAAGTATAATCTAGTCTAGAACAAAATAAAAGTGTCGCTCTAAGCATCCACCTCGGGATCCACATTCTCTTCAAGCGGAGTCTCCCAATGGGCGGGCTCCTCGGCTCCTAACTCCTCCTCAAGTGTGAAATTTGAAAATGTTATTTGTAGGGGGTGAGTACGAAGCTCTGTAGCAAAATCCTCTCAACTCATACAAGGTTTATAAAAATATATAAAAGGGTCGGTCTCATTTTTCAACATAGCATAGATACATAATTTGAAATGAAACGGGTGCATTTTTCAACGAATCTCAAGTTTAAGTAACAATAGTAATAGAAAGGAGCACTTTCAACCAAGTGCTAATAAACATCCATTGCCAAAATATAAATCATTTCCCACACATGATATCATATTGTCCTCTCTAACGGGAGCATCCTTACAAGGAACCTCTCACCCTCAAGATTTGGTTTCTCAAGCATCCTTACAAGGACCCTCTTGAGAAAATCACATACTGTCCTCTTTTGGTGTGAGCATCCTTACAAGGAACCTCTCACCCTCAAGATTTGGTTTCTCAAGCATCCTTACAAGGAACCTCTTGAGATGGAATGAACATCCTTACAAGGAACCTCTCATCCATGTTCATTCCAACAACCATACAAGATCACATCATCCCAACAATCGTCACACATAACTAAGGATTCCATAAATCTCCAATTTACAAGCAATTTCCAAAGATCCACAAATCCATTATGAGGCAATTTCAATAAACAATTAGGAAAATACAAGAGATCACCACAACATCATTTATTACTCAACACAAACCACTAAAGTTTTCAAAGCCAAGATTGAGTGACTATAGAGAGAAAAATTCATATTTCTCAAAAGTTAGGGTTGAGAGCAAAAACAAGAGAAAGTAGTTACCCAACCATAACATTGTTTAGAACATGATAATATTTGCATAGACACCAAGAATCAAAGGTTTCCTAACATACATCTAAGATTTAGATCAAAAAAAAAACCTATATGTATACATAGCCCTAGTCTCAATGTAAGAGAAAGAGAAGAAATCCCCTACCTTGAATCAAAGTTTCAAACCAAAAACCCAAGCTCTAATGACCTCCTTTCTCCCTTTCATCCTTTCCTTTATCTTCCCCAAGGGTGCTAAGGGGTTTGGGGGTGAGAGATGTGAGAAAAAATGGAAGAAATTGGCTGAATTCTGTGTTTTAAACACAGCAGTCCGCGACAAATCACTGTTCATGGCTGAATTTTGAGTTTTTTTTCAAAATTACAGTTTTGCCACTAGAAATCTCCAATTTGATCCATACGACTACCCTAAGGTTTTTCGACGTTTCCGGATTCATTTTTAATGTTATTTTAACCTAAAAACATTGCTTTTTATGATTTATTTCAAAATTAAAATAAATTCACACTTGGAACATTAAAATTTCTAATTTATTCCTTCGAACTACTATAGGTGATATCCTTACGATTTTAATATATATATGGTTTATTCTTAAGTCATTACATATAGAAAAATCACTAAACAAGTACATTAATATATTAATGTAAACATATGGGGTTTTACACCTTCAAGGTCTAATAAGAAAGCACAACCCTTTACTATCCAAGGAGCACCATAGTGCAGATTTTTGGTCAACTTCATAGAATAAATTGATTTGACTCAGGTATTTCTAGGAGGTGTAACCTATATGGTTGGAAAGATATACGAGTTAGGGTTCTAACAAAAATAACGGTGCACAATTCAGACTTTCCAATAAAGAGTTATGATGAAATTAGCGAAAGGTAGTCTGCCGGACAAATTTTTGGACAGTGTAGACACTACTTCGTAATATGGACATAAATCCTTCCTCCTAGTTCCGATTGAGATGATTCAAGGTGATATGGAATCCTAAGAGAGAGCTCTACAAATTTCATGTTTTAAGTTTTGAGAGATATGGACTGCATCAAGGTCGAAATCGAGCTTGATGTTACAGCCAGTGCAGTGTTCATCCCTTTTTCATTCTACCAAATTCAAACACACATCACTACACATATCCCCATTTTTACAACAATTATTTACTATATATCTATATACATATATAAAAGAAAATGCGGAGTGTTACATAATCTTAATTGTATTACTTAGATTGAATATCTTGGGATGTGTGTGCATGTGTTTTTATTAGTTGTGGCTATGGTTTTTGCTCCTACAATGAATTAAAGAGGTGATTTTTGTTTGCTTGAACATAATTTTGGGTATGTGTTTTAGCTCTTAGTAATTCTTGTTTGGCCACAGTCAACAACTCAAGGTGTAATTGAATAGTGGGTATGAGAACGGGCATACTTTCTTTTGCTTTGAACGTGAATGAATATGTACATGTAGGAATGGAATATTATTGCCAAGGACATCAATGCATATCAACCATATTACTGCTATTAATTTTTATATGTTCGACAATGAACTATTCGCATTAGTTCTTTCAATCACAAAATTATGTGTTGTCATTTTTCTCTCAATTTAAAACTCGCTTTTTTTATAAAATTTTGATGCATTTTTTTTTCATTATGTCAAGGTTTTTTGAATCTTTGAATGATTGATAAAATTTTGATGCACTTAGTTTTAAATGATTGATGGAAATGAATAGTGGTTGTGTTGCTATAATTTTTTAGTAGCTTGAAACCCATTTCAACAAGCTTATACTATTGGTACCAACATCCTTTTTGAGCATTCCAGTTCTATGCATGTGAAAAATGTGACTAAGATGTGGTTTCTGGTAATATATGATTGTGTAAATAAAAATTTTCAATTTTATTCACATTTTGAAGTTGAAATTAATTACAGGTTTTTGGGTAAGAGTACAAAATATATAAATTGGGTAGGTTTTTTTATTTTTTGGTGAACTATTGTAGAGGAAATTTTGCCAATTTTTTTTTTTTTTTTTTAAAAGTAGTGTCCTTAGATTAGTTTTAAATCTTGATACAATTGATGCTCAATTTTATTTGTGTTATATAGTGCCTTTAGACACGGATTATTATTAGTACATGTATATACAAATTATATATATATATATATATAGACACACACACGCACACACATTCACACCCAAATCTAACCAAATATAGCAATATATTCATAGATCTCTATGTATATAACAAACCCAAATTTAAAAATTTGATTCCATAGAGGGGAGCTAAAAAGAGAGAGTGAAATCTGACCTTGAAATTGGACCTTAAAAACTTGATTCCATTTGATAGCTGTTTCATTGCTCTTTTGTCTCACGCTTCATGAAAAAGATGAATGAGAGAGTGAGAGAGATGAACAAGAGAGAGAAGAGGCAAAAAGGGGTAAACAATGCTTTTATAGTTGGAACAAAAACAAACCCTTTTTTTTTTTGCTATTAATGGCATTTGAATGCTAGATCTCATTAAATGGTTCCAAGGGGCATGCGTGTTTCTATTTTCTCGTGTTTTTTAAAAACACCTATTTTGGTGTTTTCAAAATTTAGGGTTGTTTAGAAAATAGACCAACACAAAAAAATAATAAAAAATAAAAACACCCTTCAAACACGTTACTGTTTTTTTTTTTTTGTGAAAAAAAAAAACCAAAACACATAATTACCAAATGACATGTAAGACTATCTTTATTCTAGACCTATAAATAGGAAGAGGCTTTTACACATCTAGGTTAAGCCTGTGACGCTCCAAAATCTGAGGGTTCTTTCTCAATTTGTTGAGCACCCATTAACTCGCAAAAATACCCTTGTATGTCATATAACCTAACATCATGTCATCACATGACCATTTCAAGATCCAATATATATCAAAGTTGGAGGTCAAAGCTTGAGAATGAAGCTACCACCAACTAGGCTATTGGGTAGCTTGTTTTTCAAGACCAAGTTGTGGAGAAGTATCCGGATCTAGATTTTGAATTTGTTCCCCCTTCAGATAAGGAGAAGGAGGTGCCAAGTGCTGAGAAGAAGGTTGAGATCTTAGTTCTTACTGCTCCGAGGGCGGATGGGACTGTAGTGTCTAAAGTTCAAGTTTCATAGCTCACTTCCTCGGGTGCCGAGGTTCAACATTAGCCACAATATAACTCAAATTAATCATTTTAATTCAATTAACGTACACTATTAACTCTAAACCCTAATTCAATTCTGTACTTTTTAGGGTTAATCATAAATATTTTGATAGAATTATAATATATTTCATAATTAATATTTTTGTGTTCTTCTTATTTGTTTTGTTTATGTTTTACCGAAATTGTGGTATTACATTATTGAGTATTATTAGAAATACATTTATTTTTATCTTGTTATTGAATTATTTCAATATTTTTTTAGAATCTTTTACTTGTTTTATGTTTGCAAATTTTAATAAAATTTTTGTTATATTTTATTTGTTACAAGTAACAATTTTATTAAAAGATTTTTTTTTGAAATTAAATCAATTTTAGATCATTTATGAGAATGAATAGTTTGGTTGGTGTTTTGTGGTGAAATAATAACAAAATTGAGTTTGAAAAAAGTAGAGAATGTATTGGGCTTCTTGTTATTTTCGTACAAGGGAGAGAAAAAATGACCCTTACTATATTGTTTTTAATAGTAGAAACTCAAGAAAAGATTGGTGAAGTTAGACTTTCTTGTTATTTTATTTTTTTTATCTTTTAACAATTTTGATTATGTGAAATGAATTCGACTTTAGGCCTAAATTTTAAAATTATTTTTTGTTAGTTTACTCTTTCTGAGCTTTTTTGTTGGATTAAATTGTATTGAATTTTTATTTGAGAAATTTGAAGGTCGATCCCCTTATATGAATTTATTTAGACTTAAGTCCGCTAAGGAAACTTATTTGTTATTAAATCTATTTTTTTGTCAATTTTACCAAACTATTCCTTCTCTTTTGAAGTGAAATAAAACTAAAAATTAAAAAATCCTAAAATTTAAGAGTTTAACTAATATGAAAATATTTTTTCTCTCATATCTATCTATATCTGAACTATATCTCTTTTTTTTTTTTTTCGAAAATCAACGACATAGAAATCCATGATGACCAGAACGCAATAGAAGATATGGTAATTGTTGATGATGTTCCAAACCCTACTAATTTTAATGCTACAGAAGAATAAATGATATCTAAGGAGAAAGATTTGTGATACTTGAGTGATGATCTGCTTCTAACGAGAGAGAGAGAATATAAATTTAAATTTCAACTTAGAAATAAATTAAGGGATAATAGTTTCTAATTTAAGAAAATGATTTAAAGTTACTTTCAAAATCTTTAAAGTTTTTATAATTGAACAAAATAACAATGTTAAAGATAGTTTTGAAATTTAAAATAATAGTGGATTTAAGTACTTATTAGTAAGATAAAAAAAAAGATTTATTATCAAATAAGTTTTCTTGACGGATTAAAATTATTATAAGTTCATCTAAGAAGATTCAACTCCATTTTTCACTTTTTATTATTTTTAAAAAATACTATATTATCAAACTCTTAAATTTAAGGCCTTACTTATACTTGGGCCCAAAACCCATACTTTATTCCTTCTATTGAGCCAGCAGTGACTGTGCGATTAACCTTTCCTCACTTGAATACCGCTCCTATTTCCCTAGTCAAAAAGTTTGCCCTCATAGTTAACATTGCATTAACTCATAATGTCGTCATTATACCAGAACCACCCAACACCTGTCCTCTCCTGTTTAATACTGCAGGAGTCTGCATGTCGCCATTCTGCCCTTCCCTGTACTGATTCTGTGAATATAAGAAAGTCCTAGCCATCATAAAGACTACTATTTTGTCCACTATATATAATAAATATAAACACACATATATTAGAGAATCGACCTCTTTTTTTATCCAATATGAATGTGACACATAAATTTTTTCTATTTTATTATATCAATTTATTTTTTTATTAATAGCTACAAATAAACCAATTGAAAATATATAACTACAAATTATTTTTAGAGATCATATTGAAATTTTTTTTAATACCGTAAACCTTTTAAATATTTTTATATCTCCACGTATATATTAATATAAATTATGCCTATAAATAGACACATATCATTCACAACCATCTGTATATCATACTTTTGTGACACACCCACCAACAAAGACACAACAAAGTCATGAATAAGCTTACAATCTCCGCTATTCTTCTTCTTCTGTTTCTCCTTCCTATGTTGGTCTGTTCTGAATGCACATGTGAGTCTGAGGCCGAGGACCGGAACAGAACCGAAGCTCTGAAATACAAACTGGTAGCCATAGCATCAATCCTCATTGCTAGTGCCAGTGGGGTCTCTCTTCCGATCTTGGGGAAAATATTCCCCGCCTTTAACCCTGAAAAAGATATATTCTTCATCATCAAGGCTTTTGCGGCTGGTGTCATTCTTGCCACGGGCTTCGTCCATGTGTTACCAGACGCGTTTGATAGTTTGACAAGCCCTTGCCTTCCTACTAACCCTTGGGGGAATTTTCCGTTTTCGGGTTTCGTCGCAATGGTTTCTGCTATTGGGACACTGATGGTGGACTCATTTGCGACGAGTTATTATAAGAGGTCGCATTTTAATAAGGCAAAGCCGGTAAATGGAGATGAAGAGAAGCAGGATGAGCATGAAGGTCACTTCCATGTTCACACTCATGCCACTCATGGTCATGCTCATGGGTCTGCTTTTGTTTCAGAGGAGAATTTGGGTTCATCCGATTTGATTCGGCATCGGATTATATCACAGGTAGTTTTTGAAATTTCAATCCAAAAGTTTACTATCAATTCCATGCCCAAACAGAAAAGGAAAAAAAAAAGAAAAAGAAGAAAAAAACTATAAATGCTTATTTATAATTGTTGTGGAAGGTTTCGTGTGATGAATTACCCAAATAGCAAATCAGCTGGTTTATTGTTTCTTTCTGTTTTTCTTTTTCAGTTAACAATGGTGTGCGTCTAATTGATTGAATAGGTTTTAGAGTTGGGAATTGTCGTTCACTCTGTTATCATTGGCATATCGTTGGGTGCCTCTGGCAGTCCCAAAACCATAAAGCCACTTGTAGGAGCATTGACCTTCCACCAGCTTTTTGAAGGCATGGGTCTTGGAGGCTGCATTTCTCAGGTAATACCTTTCTTCAATTCAGCATAATATATTGCTCAGCGACCACTATCATCATATAATTTCGAAATTGAACTGAATTTGAGCAATACTGGAATAAAGCCTAAGCATACCCTTATTCCGAATCCACAGACAAATAGGATGCCAATTGTGTATGGAGATCTAAAACAATAATTATTCACTTTATATAAGAAAAGGTTTATCTGGTCTCAAGCCATATTTGATTGGTTTTCTTATGTCGGTCCAAGATTGTACCCACTAGAAGTGGCAGAACATTGTCCTGCTACTCATGTCAAAGAGGTGTAATTTTGTAGCATTTATTAATTAATAACGTGGCTGCTATTTTATTCCAATTTTAATTATTTTCACAGGCCAAATTTAACGCCCGAGTCATCACAATTATGGCAATTTTCTTTTCCCTTACCACCCCGGTCGGAATCCTGATCGGCTTTGCAATCTCAAATACATATAATGAGAATAGCCCGACGGCTCTCATTGTAGAGGGCATACTCAATTCTGCGTCTGCCGGAATATTGATATACATGGCACTCGTCGACCTCCTCGCAGCGGACTTCATGAACCCTAGAATGCAAAGCAATTTGAAGCTCCAATTTGGTGCCAATCTTTCACTTCTTCTGGGCTGTGGTTGCATGTCCCTTGTAGCCAAGTGGGCTTAAACGCAAACTATATTGGCATATGACAGATATTTTGTTCACAATGTCTTCCCAGACAGTTTTTTCAAAATTATCGCAAAATTATGGTGGATTGGATTCCATTTTGTGAAGGGTCCTTGAATGGATAGGATCCAAATATTTTAACCAAGTGGTTAAATGACTGAAATTGAAGAGACTTGAAATAGAGAGAATCGGGATCTGTATTTATTTTAAGGTAGCAACCAGCAAGCATATAAAGAAGGGTTTGTATTAATTTTTGTGTCTAAAATATGCGCGTTATATCAAGTTAATTCTGAGTATATTAATTTTGTTAATATAATTTTTAAAATATTTAATTCTTGTTAAATGTTTATATAAACAAAATGCTAAATTTTTTACATAAATGATTGAAGTGTCAATCACTACTATACACATGCTCAAACTGTTCCGACCCAAAACCAAGATTGTATAGCGGGGCATAGTGGCGCCCTCGCCCGACACCATTCCAAACTTAGCATTAGACAAGTGGATCATGCCTGAATTTTGGTTGGAATGTGAAATAAGAATGGTTGATTAGTTAAAGTGATGCAGTCAGTTCAAAAATGTACAGGAACGCAAAAAAGATAATGCCGTCTAATAAAGTTATTAGGCAGAACCTTGGGGAAAAATGAGGGGTTAACGCAAATTGCACTCGATGTTCGAATCTTAATTTTCGCTTTTAAATATCAAAAATTTTAATACACCTTCAAAGATATAAATTTTTATTAATGCGCACCTGAAGTTAATGGTCTGACGTCTAAAATTATATGGATAAATTATATCTAAACACTCTCATGTTTGTTACTTAATCATCTAAACCCTTTATATTTGAAATATTACACCTACATTTCTTGAGAATTCGATATGACTAAAAATATCTTTTCAATTGGACATTTAAATAATTTTGTTCAATTGATGTATTATATTGGATATAAAGAACATTACATACATACCTGTAATATATTGGACATTCAAATGATATACTTGATTTTAAACTTTAGAGTATAATGGATCCACAAAATAAAATGTAGTATGTAAATTATAATTTTTTATTTGCATAAAATTATATTTTTTAATAATTATATTAACAAATATCAACGACAAAAGGTTATGTGTTATATGTGCACAAACATCGGGACGTGTAAAAGTAATAGCTAAATATGACGGAATCCAAATGATTTAGTGACAAACTTGAAAAGTAATAGCTAAAGATGAGGGAATCCAAATGATTTAATGACAAACTTGAAGGATCTAGATGTAACTTATCCAACTAATTTTAAACGGCCAATATGCGGGTGTTACTTTCATGTGCACATTAATACAAATTTATATCTTTGAATGTATAAATTAAAATTTTTTATCATTGAAGACATAAAATTGAAATTTCAATGATCTTTCGAAATGTACATTTGTGATTAACCCAAAAATGAGGGGCGATTGGTGTTTGGAAAGGTATAATGAAGTAGTTGATGCGAAATCACGGGTAAAACCGTCCAATAAAATTATAAGTTTATACTTTGATTGAAATACAAAAAAAAGAAAAAACAAAAAAATCTAAAATTCAGAAATTACGAAAATGCCATCAATATTTTTCTTCCACCTAAAAAGGTTAAGGTGTCTTCACCAAGCCTTCTTCAGCCATGCAAATGATGAGTGAGGTGGTTGGAGGTCTTATAAGGCTGGAGGTGCTTCACGGATCAGATCAACAAGAAATTTCAACTTGAAGAAGAGAAACCGAAGAGAGAGAAGAAAGAAGGAAGAGAGAGAAACTCGAACCTTGCAACTAGGATTTCAGCAACTATGCATCATTCTTCAAAACCAAGCTAGGGGTTAGCTTTGTACTACTTCATAGAGTGCATGGTTTAAGTTTCAGAAGTAGCCGTGGTGTGTGGAGTGAGAAAATATCAACCCTAGGATATGGCTTAAACTAGATTTAATGGGTTTTTCACAAACAAGGTTTTAGGTCTGAAGGAGGGTCATGTCCAATGTTTTTGGGCACTACCGGCTCAATAGTAGAAGAAAAAAAAGATGGGCTTTGGCCCCAAATATAAGTAAGGCACTAAATTTAAGAGTTTGATAGTATAGCATAGGTCAAAAATTAAAATTTAATACACAATAGTCCAATAAAAAGGCTCGTGAAAGAGTAAACTAACAAAAAATAATTTTAAAATTTAGGCCTAAAGTTCAACTCACTTTACACAATCAAATTTGTTAATGAATAAAAAAAGTAAACAAGAAAATCTCACATCATCAAGCTTTTCTTAACTTTCTACTGTTAAAAACAATATAATAAGGATTAATTTTTCTCTCTCTTATACAAAAATAAAAACAAACCCAATACATTATCTATTTGTCTCAAACTTTATTTTGCTGTTATTTCACCACAAAGCACCAACCAAACTATTCATTTTCATAAAGGACCCAAAACTTATTTAAGTTCAAATTTTTTTTTTATAAAGTTGTTACTTGTATCAGATAAAATATAACAAAAATTTAATTAAAAGTTGCAAACATAAAGCAAGTAAAAGATCCTTGAAAAATAGTGAAATAATTCAACAAAAAGATAAAAATAAATGTATTTTTAATAATACTCAATCATGTAATACCATAATTTCGGTAAAACATATACAAAACAAATAAGAAGAATACAAAAATATTAATGAGGTAATCGATTATAATTCTATCAAAATATTTATGCTCAAATGTCATACTATCAATTCAAAAAATATGTTTGCATAATTTGGATAAAAAAATTTGATTAGTAATTTTTAATATCAAAAAATAAAAAAATTAAATTTTAAATTAAAATTTTTGAATCTTAATAAAAATAAAAATAAAGCCTAACTAACACTTATCGCTTTAGACCTTATATTTTCTTGGGCGGCCCTGTTTTTGGGGGCAAGAAGTTATTTTTTGGAACTGATTTGAGAAAATTTGGATGTTTGGGTGGTCAAAACATGATTTGTAGGTTTGTCCATAGGAATCTGTAATAACCTGGAACTGGGAAGCTTAAACCAACACTTACGCTTGAAAGAGGGCTAAGTTAGGGGTTACTAAGATTTTGAATCACTCAATTTGAATGAGAAATGAGCGAGTTATGCAAGAGAGAAGGTGAGGGTGTCAAAAACGGAGAGAAATGAGAAAGGGGTGTTTGGGCAGTAACTCCCAACAACGCATGAGAACAAGTGGGAGCTCTGCTGGGGCTTTGGTTGGTGGCTATGGAATTCTCATGTCACGAGCTTTCCAACGATCGGTGGCTTGTCGAAATCCGACATCGTTTGCATATTGTTTCAAATTTGATCGTTTTACCCATGCTGAAATAGTTTATCACACTCAAATTATTTCTATACTTGCTGTTGGAATATTTTTATAAAATAAAGTAGCCTTTATTATTTATCTATTTTCTAGCAGAATAATTTCATCTTCATTTTGACTTGATTATATAAATTTATTTATATATTTATAAGCCACATGAGTTACAAGTTTAACCATCAGTATCTATATAATGAGAATTATAATGGTGAAATTTAGTAATCTATAAGTTACATATGAGAATTATTGTGGTGAGCATTACATTGAATTTGGTCAATAAATTACAAAGATAAAAATAATTGAGTTTTATGATATGAGTTAGGGGTGTAACTTGAGTTGGGCAACCCGATTTTAATCCGAGTCTAACTCGAAAAAATTAGAGCTTCAACAAGAGTTTTTAATATTTGGGTTGAGCTTGAGTCAAAAAATTTCAAACCGAATTTAATTTGGGCTAAGCTCAGGTTAAGGTCTCGTGAACCTGAGTTCAACCCAAACCCGACAAATTAAAAAAATATATATATATAAAAATAAAACATTAACATTGGTTTTTCATTTTTTATTCTATCGTTCTCTGTCTCTTTCGGTCTCTTTTCCTCTCTCGTTCTCTTAGCCACTCTCGTTAAAAACTTGGTTGAAGTTATTGGTTGTTAATTTAGGTGAATATTATGTAATATATGTATTAGGTTTAGAACAACAAGCTTATTTTGGACTCTACCCGAATTGAACCCGTAAAATAACCCAAAATCAGCTCGAAATCATCAACCCGAATTCAACTCAAGCCTGCCCGAATTAAATTCGGGCAGTGCTTGGGTTGAGTTCCCCAACCCGAGGTAGGGTTTGAGTTAGGGTTGAAGATTATAAACCTAGGATTGGACTAGGGTTGATTGTCCAACCCGCTCAACCCGCCTGAGTTGTATCCCTAATATGAGTTAATGTGTCAATTATTGTGGATAATGAGTTATATATTCCATAAACCTATATATATGTTCTATTTGTCATTTGTGTAGGTGACAAATAATGAAATATATATGTCTTTTTTTTCTCTTTTTGTGGTGTACATTATGTTATATTATTTTGGGCAAAGAAAGGTGTGTGAAGTTTCTACTTTTCAAGGTTATGTAGACTTAGAGAGGTTACAGTTAATAGCTGGGCTGTTGCAACTTAGAAACGGCGTGTTATAATCTACTACATCGAAAATATTATCCATAGAGGCACGAACCGTCTTAAAGAGAGCGACCTAGTCCGCACTTTAATCCAAGCTGAGTACTTTATTCACGGAATGAAATCTACTGTTATTTTTATTTGAACGATATTCGAGGTAAGTGTGATAATTCTTCTCAATTTCATGTTTATAGAATTTTTCGGATTAATGTTTATATTTAATTATATTCAGATCAAGTTCTAACACTTGCATTGGTCTTATTAACTTACTTTTGAATTGCCACTAAAAAGTTAAACTATTTAATCTTTTATAATTGTTCGGGCGTCTGAGGCAACGCTATGGTAGGTTTATTCAGTTCTGTGATGGACTTGGATTTTCAATCTCAATTTCATATTCAATGTTATGCAATAAATTGATTTATCCATATTCTGACTAACTTGATTGAGTGTGAATACTGTTGATTTTATTTTAATTTATGGGTGTTAGTCAAAGCGGTGAATTGTTGAACTATTGAGCTTTCAAGCTAAATTTTATAAAACTGTTTACTCAAATCTTTTGTGGAAAGTATTTGTAAACCCTCATATTCTTATCTTTATATACCAACGCAATTATGTTTTGAAATGCTAATATATGTAATGATGTAGGCATGAAATATGTAGATTTTAAGAGTAGAAATAAAAATATTAGTTGAGGTAATAGGGTATGTTGTAGAAGTTTGGAAGTATTTCGGAGTTCAAACACATTTTAGATAAAATTTGGGTAGAAAGGATTTTGGACACTGCCTAGTATTTAGATCATAACTTTTTATCCTGATTTTTATTTGATCTGAAATTTGGACAGTAAATAATAGACTTCTAGGGATACAAAATAGTATTTTACAAAAATTTTCTAAATCAACCTCTAAATAGGTTAAAACTTCACTAGAAGTTTTAGCAGAAACTGAGAGGACATTCGAACGTGAGTGGACGTTCGAATGACAGTTCGTCGTAGTACTTTTGTGTCTGATAGAACTCTGATGGAAAAGTAAAAGTACTGGGAGCAACTAACGTTTGAATGCTAAAGTGACGTTCGAATGTAAAGCAGGAAAACGCATTATTGACGTTCGAAAGCCAAATGACATTCGAACGTGAGTTGCGAATTCTGACTTTCATATTTACGCACAGGGGACCATTTCACCCCTTATAAATACTTAAGGACACCTTCATTAGCCCCATTTCAACATTTATAACCCTAGAGAGGCTTAGAGAGGAAAAAATAAGGGAAAAAACATAAGATCAAGAGCGATTTGCACATTGAAGAGGATCAAAATTTCTAGTTTTTCAAGAACACCAAGGAAGAAGAAAGATAGGGGTTTCTTCCTATTCTTGTGCATTGAAGCTAGAGCTTATATATACATATGTTTTGACTCTTAGTCATAAATTTTTGTTATGAAATCCTTGTTTCTTGATACTCTTGCAAATATTACCAAATTTTAAGCAAAGCTATGGTTAGATAGCCATGAAATTTCATGTTCTTGATGTCAAAACCTAATTTTTGAGAAAGATGAATTTTTCTTCTTGATATTCTTTTGTTCTTGATTCAAAAACTCTAGTGCTTTATTTGGAACAATAAAAGTATATTTTTTGATGATCTCTTGCTTATTTTTCTTGAGAGTTTAAATTGGAAAAATACCTATGAAATTGAGGGTTTTTGGATTTACTTGTGATTTGAGAAAATTTTTGATATCGTATCTCTTGTGTGGTTGTTTGAATGAACATGGGTGACTATTGATCAGATATCGTAGAGTGGGTAGATGCGTTTCTTACTCAGTGCGGATTTGAATTTTTCCTACCATTCGTAGTGGTGTTGGTGCCTTGTGAGAACCAAATCACTATTTGCTCTCGTGGTACCGAGGCTAAGGGTTAGTATACTATTCCTGGGTTGGATTCGTTACTACCAATGCGTTGGTATACGCCCTTTCTAAAGTTGGATATCCTTGTGAGGATTGAGTGTGTGTGTGTGGCCCAAGATATTCTCGATGTATTTATTCATGCAATGTCATACATCATACCTGAGATACAAATACAAGTCATGGTTTGAGATATATTGTGGGCTATTGTTTATTGTACAAATGGTTGGTTATAGTTTATTATAGAAAGGAGTTATGGTGGAATTGGTTTATTGTGAAATTGGTTATTGTGAAAATGGTAACTTGCTGGAATTGTTATTTTTGGGAATTAGTTTTACTTTTTCATTTAATTATTGTTATTGTGTAAACTTGAGATCCGTTGAAATGTCCTTGTTTTCTTTCAAAAACTATACATGATATTTGTAAAATGAGACCGACCGTTTTATATGCTTTTGAAACCTTGTTTGAGTTTGGGAGGCATTTCCTACAGAGCTTAGTGCTCACCACCTACAAACAACATTCTTTTTAGATTTTACTTTAGAGGAGGAACTCAAAGTTGACGAGCAGATAGTTTGGGAAACTCAACTTGATGGGCATGTGGACCAGGAGGGGGATGTCTAGAATTATTTTTTTTATGTCCTAGACTAGGATGTTTATTTTGAGATAATGTTCATGTTAATATTTTTCTTATTCCGCTACAAGATAATTGTTAATTTTTGGGATGTAATTGCAGAGTTAGGCATATTGTTTTGGATGCAATGACCACGACTTGACATATTCTTTTGAATGAAGTTGTAAATATTATGGATGATGAATGAAATTTTCTTTACTTATGGATCTTATTAGTTTCTCTCATGATGTGAATTGTTGTAAATAGTAATGCTGTCCAAGGGGGGGTTTTGGGGGTGTTGCAAGTTTTGGTATCGGAGCTTAGGAATTATGTCTTATATGGGAGCTGTATGTTATGAATTACCACTAGAGAGGTAGGATTAGGTTGAAGGAAATTGTTGATTTAAATTTTATACAAGCCTTATGCTTTAGATTAGAAATTGTGAATTGATGTGCAAGATGGATGGTAGACGTAGATGTGGATGTGGATGTGGATGTGGACGTGGACGTGGACGGGGACGTGGTGGCCAGGCAAACCCACCATCACCACCACCTCAAAAAGCCATGAATGGTATATACCAATGCCTAAGGGAGCTCACCACTCTAGTGCAACACTAGAATGGAAACAACAACCACGCGAGGGGGTGCATTCATTAGCTCATATACCGGGCAACGGGGACGAAATTCGCAGGATGGTAGTTCTTCGAGAATTTTGTGGCAATGTCTACCTACTTTCTAAGGAAGCTCTCACCCCTTGGATGTTGATAAATGGATTCGTCGGGTGAAGAAAATGTGTGATAGCATGGAAGTAGCCAAGGATTTGTTACTCGGCCTAGCTACATATCTGCTAGAGGGGGAGGCAGATCATTGGTGGGACTCGATGAAGAGAAGGAGAAACACGGATGCTCTTACATGGGAGGAGTTTGATCAGATCTTAGGAGAAACACGGATGCTCTTACATGGGAGGAGTTTGATCAGATCTTTCAAAACTAGTATTTTTCTGAATCGGTCAGGGACAAGATGGGTGCAGATTTTCTCACTCTACGACAGGGTAGCATGACGGTGATGGATTATAAGAGGAAGTTTGATGAGCTATCCCGCTATGCCATAAAGTTTATATCTATTGAGGCCAAGAGGGCCAAATGCTTTAAGCAGGGCTTGAGGCCTGCCATCAGGGAGAAGCTTATGGCTTACAAGATCTGGGACTATGAGGATCTTGTTGACAGAGCTACTCTGGTGGAGAGAGACACCGATGACATCCAGCGGCGACAAAATTTTACGAGGGGAGGTCCAATCCGGACAGGTGCTAGCAGTAGTGGAGTGTAGAGGACGACACCATACCATCGCCCAGACCAGGTGGTTGGACAGAGACTTCAGACAGTTTGAGGAGATGAGATTACTCAGAATAGAGCAAGCACTGACCTCGCATCAATGCTTCGCATGTGGAGGTTTAGGGCACTTCAAAAATAACTACTCATCATTTTCAACGAAGACCAATCAAGCAGCAGGACAAGTAAATGCAAATAAGCCACCACTACAGAAGCCACTACAACAAAGACTGTTAGGAGTTCTAGCCCTAGGCAGTGCCAATCAGGGAAGAGTGTTTGCTTTGACCCAACCGGGGGAAGACGTTTCCAATGTAGTTGTGGAAGGTATCATTCTTCTTTATAATTCTTGGGCCCAAATTTTATTTAATCCCAGTGTGACTCATTCATTCATACGCACTACATATGCTCTTAAATTGAGATTAGAATTTGAGGATCTAGAACATGTTTTGAGTATTGAGATGCCTACGGGAGAACGGTTGGATACTAGAAGGGTGTATAGAGGTTGTGTGCTTCGTATTAGGGAGCAAGAATAATTGTAGACTTGGTTGCGCTTGACATGAAAGGTTATGGCATAATATTTGGGATGAATTTGTTGTCCACTTTCCATGTGGTAATAGATTGTTTTCATAAACGGATTTTATTTCAATTACCAGGTGGGGTAGTTTTCAGTTTTATAAATGGTCAAAATTCTTCCCATTCATTTCCCACTATGAGAAATAGATTCTTGAAAGTTAAGGCGGGGAGCAATTTGAGTTTCTTGGCCAGCTTCATGAGAGATGATTAGGATAAATTCCATGCGAACGTGGTGTTGATAGTATCAAATTTTCCCGATATCTTCCCAGATGAACTACCCAGGTTACCCCTTTAGAGAGAGATTGAGTTTAAGATTGATTTCTATCAGGGAACCGAACCCATATCTATTACTCCCTATCGGATGGCACCTTTGGATTTAAAGGAGCTAAGGAAATAGTTGGACCATCTCTTAACTATTGGGTTTATCCATTTAAGCACTTCACCTTGGGGAGCCCTGGTCCTCTTTGTGAAGAAGCATGATGAAACACTTCGGTTATGCAAGGACTACCAAAGGTTGAATTGAGTGACAGTGAAGAATAAATATCCATTGCCACGAATTGATGATTTATTCAATCAATTGAGGGGTTCTAAGTATTACTCCAAGATTGAACTTCGCACATGGTACAATCAACTGCAAATCAAGGAGGAGGATATTCCTAAGACAGCTTTAAATACATGGTATGATCATTTCAAATATACAGTAATGTCGTTTAGATTGACTAATGCTCCAGTAGCCTTCATGGATTTGATGCACAAGGTATGTCGGTAGTATCTAGATCAATTTGTCATTGTATTTATTGATTACATATTAATCTATTCACAGACGAACACCATCTTTCGGTGGTTCTTCAAACCTTGAGAAAGCATAAGTTATATGCTAAGATGAGTAAATGTGTGTTTTGGATTAAGGAAGTGAAATTCCTTGGCTATGTTGTGTCAGAAAAAGGTGTAGCTGTTGACCCCACAAAGATCGAAGCCGTGATGAAATGGGAACCACAGAGGAATGTGACCGAAGTACATAGTTTCCTAGGATTAGCATTCTACTACCGGAGGTTTGTGGAAGGGTTTTCAAATTTAGCAATGCCAATGACTCACCTTACAAAGAAGGGGAAAGATCCTTGTGGACTCAAGATTGTGAACTAGCCTTTCACACATTGAAGGAAAGGTTGACAACAACTCCTGTCCTCATTATTCCGAGCAGTGGGAAAGGATACGATGTTTACACAAATGCTTTGTCACGAGGCTTGGGATGTGTGCTGATACAGGGAGGTAAGGTAGTTGCTTATGGCTCGAGACAACTAAAGATTCATGAGCAGAATTATCTCACTCATGACTTGGAGCTGGCCGCTATAGTTTTTGCTCTTAAGTTGTGGAGGTGTTACCTGTATGGAGAAAAGTTTCAAGTGTTTTCTGATCATAAGAGCCTCAAGTATATATTCATACAAAAAGACTTGAATCTTCGGCAAAGAAGGTGAATTGAATATCTAGAAGATTATAATTTCACACTCAACTACCATCCGAGGAAGGCTAATGTAGTTGCAGACGCACTTAGCAGAAAGTCTCGGGGTGAAATCAATGTTCTTGTGATTAATAGGTGGAAGATGATTGATGCTTTGGAGGAATTTGATCTATTGGTGGATAGACAGGAGGATCGACCATGCTTATTTAATCTTGTAGCTCAACCAATTCTCGAAAAAAGGATTGTGGAGTTACAACGATTAGATACAGAGTTAGGAACTATCCGGGGTAGATTGGAGAGGAATGAGGTTGTTGAGAACTAGTCTATACAAGATGATGAATTACAATTTTGTGGAAGACTGTGTACCAAACAATGACCAAGTAAGGGAAGAAGTGTTGGGTGAGTGTCATTGTTCAAAATTCTCCATACATCCGGGTGATACTAAGATGTATAGAGACATGAAACGTCAATATTGGTGGAAAGGGATGAAACAAGACGTGGCTAAGTATGTAGCAAAGTGCGCAGTGTGTCAACAAGTAAAGATTGAGCATCAAAAATCCGGAGGATTACTACAGTCCTTACCTATTCCAGAGTGGAAGTGAGATCACATCACCATGGATTTTGTGTCTGGTTTATCACGGACGTCACGAGGGCATAATGCCGTATGGGTCATTGTAGATAGACTCACCAAGTCTGCTCATTTCTTGTGTATGAAGACCACTAACACTTTAGAGACCTCGAGCAGGCTTTATATTCATGAGATTGTTAGATTACATGGAGTTCCACTCTTTATTATGTCGGATCATGATTCTCGATTTGTGGCGCAATTCTGGCAAAGTCTACAACAAGATATGGGGATAGAGTTACACTTTAGCACCGCCTTCATCCTCAAATGGATGGCCAATCTGAAAGGGTGATACAAATTTTGGAGGACATGTTACGAGCTTATGTGTTGGACTTCAAGAGAAGTTGGAGTGATCATTTGTCATTGGTAGAATTTGCATATAACAATAGTTTTCAATCTAATATTGACATTGCACCTTATGAGGCATTGTATGGGAGACCATGTAGGTCCCCGACTAGTTGGCTAGAAGCTGGAGACAGTAGCTTGTTTGGACCAGAGATTGTTCGGGAGACTACGGAGAAAATTCAACTAATTAGGGAAAGACTATGCACGACACAAAGTAGACATAAAAGCTATGCAGATAGAAGAAGAAGACCATTGGAATTCCAAGAGGGGGACTATGTGTTCCTCAAGGTGTCACCCAAGAAGGGAGTGTTTAATTTAGCAAGAAAGGGAAGTTAGTCCCCAGATATACTGGACCATTTGCAGTGATCAAAGTTGTGGGCAAAATGGTGTATCAACTTCGGTTACCAGCCCAGTTGTCAGGGGTGCATGACATGTTTCATGTGTCAATGTTAAGAAAGTGTCAATCAGATACAACGCATGTCGTGGATTTGGAGGATATAGAAATTCAAGATGGAGCAACATATGAAGAACATCCACTGGAGATTCTCGATACCAAGGAGAAGGTGCTTTGCAATAAAGTCATCCAACTGGTGAAAGTCTTGTGACAATATCATGGGGTGGAGGAAGCTACTTGGGAGCCAGAGCTGGAGATGCGAGAGAAGTACCCTCATTTGTTCTCTACTTAAGGTAAGTTTCGAGGATGAAATTTTTATTAAGGGGGTGGATTGTAAACCCCCACATTCTTATCTTTATATAGCAATGTAATTATTTTTTTTTTGAAATTCTAATATATGTAATGATGTAGACACGAAATATGTAGGTTGTAAGAGTAGAAAAAAAATGTTAGTTGAGGTAATAGGGTATGTTGTAGAAGTTTGGAAGTATTTCGGAGTTCAAACACATTTTAGATAAAATTTGGGTAGAAAGAATTTTGGACACTGCTTATTATTTGAATCATAACTTTTTATTTTGATTTCCTTTTGATATGAAATTTGGACACTAGATAATAGACTTCCAGGGATACAAAATAGTATTTCATGAAAAATTTCCAAATCGACATCTAAAAAGGTTAAAACTTCACTGAAAGTTTTAACAGAAACTGGGAGGATGTTCGGATGTGAATGGAAGTTTGAACGATAGTTCATCGTAGTACTTTAGTTTTTGATAGAACTCTGATGGAAAAGTAAAAGTACTAGGAACAACTAACATTCGAACACCAAAGTGACATTCTAACGTCAAGCAGGAAATTGCACTACTGACGTTCAAACACCAAATAACGTTCGAACGTGAGTTACGAATTCTGACTTTCAGATTCGCGCATAGGGGACCATTTCACCCCCTATAAATACTCAAGGACACCTTCATTAGCCCCATTTTAACATTTATAACCCTAGAGAGGCTTAGAGAGAAAGAAATAAGGGTAAAAAAAATACAAAATCAAGAATGATTTGCACATTGAAGAGTATCAAAACTTCTAGTTTTTCAAAAACACCAAGGAAGAAGAAAGATAGGAGTTTCTTCCTATTCTTGTTCATTGAAGTTAGGGCTTATATATACATATGTTTTGACTCTTAATCATAAATTTTTTTTATGAAATCCTTGTTTCTTGATACTCTTACAAATATTACCATGTTTTAAGCAAAGCTATGGTTAGATAGCCATGAAATTTCATGTTCTTGATGTCAAAACCTAATTTTTGAGAAAGATGGATTTTTCTTCTTGAAATTCTTTTGTTCTTGATTCAAAAACTCTAGTGTTTTATTTGGATCAACAAAAGTATATATTTTGATGATTTCTTGCTTATTTTTCTTGAGAGTTTAAATTGGGAAAATACCTATGAAATTGAGGGTTTTTGGATTTACTTGTGATTTGAGAAAATTTTTGGTATCGTATCTCTTGTGTGGTTGTTTGAATGAACATGGGTGACTATTAACCGGATATCGTAGAATGGGTAGATACGTTTCTTACTTCGTACGGGTTTGAATTTTTTCTATCATTCGTAGTGGTGTTGGTGCCTTGCGATGACCAAACCACTATTCGCTCACGTGGTACCGAGGCTGAGGGTTAGTATACTATTCCTGGGTTGGATTCGTCACTGCCAATGTGTTGGTATACGCCCTTTCTAAAGTTGGATATCCTTGTGAGGATTGGGGTGTGTGTTTGGGCCAGGATATTCTCGATGTGTTTATTCATGCGATATCATACATCATACCTGAGATACAAATACAAGTCGTGGTTTGAGATATATTGTGGGCTGTTGTTTATTGTACAAATGGTTGGTTATAGTTTATTGTAGAAAGGAGTTTTATGGTGGAATTGGTTTATTGTGAAATTGGTTATTGTGCAAATGTTAACTTGCTGGAATTGTTATTTTTTGGGAATTGATTTTACTTGTTCATTTAATTATTGCTATTGTGTAAACTTGAGATCCATTGAAATGTCCCTGTTTTCTTTCAAAAGCTATACATGATATTTGTAAAATGAAACCGACCGTTTTATATGCTTTTGAAACCTTGTTCGAGTTTGAGAGTAGTTTCCTATAGAGTTTAGTGCTCACCCCCTATAAACAACATTCTTTTCAGATTTTGGTTTATAGGAAGAACTTAGAGTTGATGAGCAGGTAGTTTGGAAGCTCAACTTGATGGGCATGTAGACTTGGAGGGGGATGTCTAAAACTGTTTTTTTTTATGTCTTACACTAGGAGGTTTATTTTAAGATAATGTTCATGTTAATATTTTTCATATTCCGCTGCAAGATAATAGTTAATTTTTGGGATGTAATTTTCGTAGTTAGGCATATTCTTTTGGATGTAATGACCATGACTTGACATATTCTTTTGGATGAAGTTGTAAATATTATGGATGATGAATGCAATTTTCTTTACTTATGGATCTCATTAGTTGCTCTCATGATGTGAATGGTTGTAAACAGTAATGTCATTCAAGGGGGGTTTTGGGGTGTTACAATAGTCTTCACACAAGATTGAGCAGCAGAGGGCCCATGAGGCAATTATTTAAAGCAAAATTTGGAGACCGGTCCTCATTTGTGGACTTATTTGATAATATGTGTATCAAGTAAACTTATTTAATATTAAATCCATTTTGATCTTCATTGTCTATAATATCCCTAGTAGTTATGTTTAATTAAAATAAATTTAAAAACTAACAAGTCCTAAATTTTAAGAGGTTGATTAACATTCTCTCTCCCTCATATCTATCTATATCCATATATAGAATATGACTATTTAATTCTCTCTCTCATATATGTATATATATATATATATATATATATATATATATATATATATATATATATATAACAACATTAAAAAAATAGTAACATTTTAAAAAAAAATAGTACCATTTAAACAAAAATAATATTTAAAAACAAAAAAAAAATAATAACATTAAGTATTAATATTGGGAAAAATAACAAGAGTAACATATTCAACAAAAATAGTAACATAACCAAAAAAAATAGTAATATGGTCCTAAAAACAGTAACATGGTAAATATATATATATATATATATATATATATAGAGAGAGAGAGAGAGAGAGTAGTGCGATCATGGAGATTTTGCACCATAATTTTGAGTATCTTTGTCTAATGACCATTAGATCATGATCAAAAGGTCTACTTAAAAAGTATTCATTAAAGGTTATGCTGCAGAGTCTCCATGATCGGGTTACTCTCTTTCTCTCTCTCTCTCTCTCTCTATATATATATATATATAGAGAGAGAGAGAGAGTAAGTATCAGTTATGTTTTAAATTTGAATTTTAAATTTATGTAAAAAACTTTATTGGCATATCTTCATTGATAGTGAATTAAGGGATAATAATTCCCAAGTTAGGAAACTAATTTTAAGGTTTACTTTCAATGAAGGGTATTTTGGAGTTTTAAAAAAATAGTACAGTTAACTACTTATTAGTAAGATTAAAAACCAACTTATCTCCAAATAAGTTTCTTTGATAGATTAAACTCATTATAAGTTCCCTAAAGAGAACTTAGCCCAATTCTCACTTATTCAAACTATTGAGGGTTTAATTGACGCCTAGTGGCTTTCAGGCTTTGGCACTGATAGATAGAAAGAGCATTTCTTTCTTAGAATGCAATTCTCTTGAAAGGTTTATTTGATTGATCTTGATCATTTGAACCCTTGTGTAGTCATAGAATTTTGTTCTTCTCGTGTGGCACAACTTAAGAGGAGCTTCCATGCAAAGATTAGAAGAGCTAGGTATGGGCACCTACTATTTAGATTTGGAGTGCATATTAATAATTAAACATTTTTTTAACTGGATTTGTTTTCTTTTTTTTTTCCCCTAAAACAATTTCCCCACATCAAATTATTTCTTTGAATCCACGCCTGATCAAATTCCTAGACAAACATACCTTACTACTAGCTAATCCATGTGTTAAACTTTCAACCTTAGATTTGTCTCAGAATAGGACTTGGATTGTCATTTTTTCTGTCAGATTTTACAAAAAAATATATAGTTTAGCATTTCTTGAGGACCAATCTCCATTACTTTAACACCTCCAATGAATAAAATTGTGCTGCCCAAATTTTGTTTACTAAATTTTGTATCCTAAGTGATGTATCAAAATTACATGCATTGAATATTTGAAATTAGTGGACCCCACTAATTCAACCACCCACATTGATTTGAGATACAAATTTTGGTAAATAATTTGGTCAGTATAGCATTGCTCCCCTCTAATTGAGATCAAAATAATTCCAATTAAGCGTCCAAACATTGCAAATAAACATTCCCTTCTCGAAGAAGTTAGAGGTAGCAATAATGTCATGTTGGGGTCGTGTTATGACGGATGGTTCACATGAGAAGCAAATGCTTCAGAATAAATTAATTGCATCACTCTCCTAACAACAGAAAGGGAAAAAAATTGATAAGAGGATAACATCCAACGAGAAGTCATATATTACTTTATGCAGCCTAGTGCATACATGAAGTATTTTTTTTCAATTGTACAAAAAATCATGACCTTTTCCTCAAGCTCACCGATCATTGGTTTTCCAGCTAAGTTAATTGTGTTAACAATACTTTTAAAAATGTAGATCTAAGAAACAAAAATGCAGACTTAAAGAAAAAATGTAGATCTAATGAAAAAAATGTAGATATTGTGACGCCCTAAAATCCGGGCTCCTTTCTTAACCTGTTGATCAACCATTAACCTGCAGAATACTTGTGGACACTGTGTCATCCAATTCATGAAAAAAAATATAGATATTGTAATGCCCCAAAAGGTGGGGTCCTTCCTCAACCTGTTGATCACCAATCAACTCGTAAAATACCTTTGGATGTTGTGTCACCCAATTCTATGTCGTTACACCCTATTCACTAGGACCATAACAAAACAACATTTCGTTTGAGTCTCCTTTGCACGAGAGCACTACCCAATACATAACATGTGTTACACATCAATCATATGACCATTCTAAGCTCCACATGCCAATGTATATGCTTAAAATTTAACCATTTACATCATTCAAAGAAAGGAGGTCAAGATATGAAGGCTCAACAATCTCATAGTTAAAATTTCAATTTTGGGAAAGAGGTATCAGTACCTAGACATTTTGGATCTTGGTACTAATACTTATAAGACGTGGTACTGGTGCCTGGGGTCACGATAGTGTGGTACCTATACCTGTGAGCTTAGGTACCGATATTTGAGCTCACTGTCAGTGGGGTATTGGTACCTCTGAGCCTAGGTATCAGTACCTGAGCTCTCTGGATGCCAGGTACCTAGAGTCCAAATTGTTCCCAAACTCTTCAGAATCTAACTTTTACCTAATAAACTCATTCAACACCTATTACATTCATTTCTTTTACAAAAGAATAAGTCTCATTACATGCATTTGTCAAAATACAAGCTTTGAACATAATTTACACAGGTTAAAATAAAATTATACATGGGATTACAAGATCTAATTTAAGAGGCACAACCTGACTCTATCATCAACACGGGCCCAAGTGAGGGCCATCCACTAGAGCTTGTCTAACACCTAAAATGTATCCCCATAAAAGATGAGTCACGCTCAATAGGGTATCTCTTAAGGAGATTACTCTGCAACCTAGAGGAATATGAAATGTCAAATGCAAGTCATTACATCAAGCATCAATTCAAGTACATACATATCATAAATGAATGCCACACTTTTCACGTCGTGTCATGAGATGGAACTCAGGTATGCAATGCAAACTCGTGCCTTCCACTGGCTCTCATAACACATGTAATGTCATGCGTATACATCCGGACATTCTAAGCCCCCTCCATTGATGTTAGACATTCAATAATAATTTTATAAAGCCTTGTGTCTTTTTTGAGGTATGTATTTATGGACTTCCACCAGTAGTTATCTAACCGACACGACATCTATGGACTTTCAACTAAGATTTCGCGTACACCGACACAAGTTATGGATTGAATACCAATGGGAGTGCGTATCCGAAGTTATCGGGTCTCGCACCCGAGGGAGAATTTAATCCTTATTGCTAAGGCTAACACATTTATTCAACGCGAACTTGTGCAACTCAGTTGAACCCTAGCTTAACCTTCGCGACCCACGTATCAACCCACCAAGAATGGTGTTTGATCAAAAACATGCACACACACACACACACACTCACACTCACACTCATGTCGAATGCCAATGAATGTGATATCAACAGTGCATATACGAATGTAATATTCAATTATATTTCATATCATCATGTAATCAAATTGCATTATTGCAATTTATGTTACATGCTCATCATACCTTAAGGCATATAATGAACATATTCAATTCCCACAAGCATTTCCAAATTCTTCAAATATCAATTATATCACAAAGCATATTGTAATGACAAAATTTCGTGTATAAATTAATACAAAATAAGGTCAAGTTATAATAGTCAATTTGATTGACTTTAAGTAAAAGATGTGGTGTTGATTCTTTTCGATGTGCTTCTCACGTGTACTGTTCTCTAATTCTTAGTGGATTTAATGATGACGAGGGCCTGACCAGTGTGTTTTTTGATATTTGATTTGGAGTTGACTTTGGTAGATTTGGTGAAGACAAGGGCTTGACCAGCGTGTTTCTCAATCTTTGATTTGGTAATACTTTGGTAGATTTATTGAAGATGATAGTCGTATTAACGTGGTTCTTGTTCTTCGATCTTTGATTTAGTGGATTTGTTGAAGAAGAGGGTCAGATTGACGTGAATCTCATTTTTCAATTTTTGATTTGGTGGATTTATTGAATCTTCTCACCATTCTTTTTGTTGAATGGCTTGAAAATGATTTAAATCTCTTGAAAAAGGACCTTGATGGTTTGCTTTTCTCCTCTTGAGATGGATTTGCAAGACTTCTGTTAGGGTAGACTCCGGCAGAGCTTCGCTACTAATCTTCCCTTCTCCTCCTGAGATGGACTATGGCAGAGCTTCTTGATATTCCTTCTCCTCCTGAGATGGACTCGGGCAGAGATTCTTGATCTTCCCTCCTCCATGGCTTCTCTTCTTGTTCTTCCTTCTTGGCCGCCTCTTTTGGCTTCTCTTCCAGACCTCTATTTATGGTGGTTGTGGTAGTTATCCATATAAGGGTACTTTTACTTGATTACCCTTATATAGACTTTAGGTAGTGGGCTATCCATAAATTTGTACACTTTAGTTAATTTTTGGAATTTAAATCCAACCTACTTTACCTCAAAGGTTTATTTAATTTGTGCCTTTGAAATTTAATCCATTTTAATTTAATTTAACAAACCTGATTAATTGCATTTAGGCTTGTATTATTTAGGCTATGAAATTTAGGTTCAGTTTAATTTAATTTGAGCTTGTATTATTTAGGTTATGAAATTTATGTCCAACCCAATGTAATTTATGTAATTTATTTAAGCTCAATTATAGATATTAATTTTTTAATTTTTTTAATATCTTCAAATCCTCCCTCGTGACTTATTTTCATATTTAATATTTTATAAACATATAAATGGGTCTCGATTTGTAATTTGATTTAAAAAAAAGTTTAATTTAATTTAAATTTTTTTATTGTGTCATGATCAACATGGAATTATAGTCCACGTTGAAGTCAAACATAGAATTCAATTTGATTTATGTTTACTAGTCCTTTATCGATATAAAGTTCTAATCCATGTTAGGGTCAAAATAATAATTCTCTTGTTCTACTTAAACATGTAAACCTAAAATATAGACTTCCAATTCATGTATACTTAGAATAATTAAGTCTTTTTTAACTTAAATTTATGGATTTAGAATGTTTATATATATTGGAATTAGCTAAGCTTTATTTTAGCAATTTGTGGCTCACCCAAAGATTTAGTTCAAGTCTAAAAGGTAAAACTTTTTTTTTATGTTTTTTTTTTCTGTTATTATGTTATTTTTTCCTATTCTTTATTTTTAATAGTTTTGATAGCTTTGTTTATTTGTTTGAATCCAAGCAATTTTGCACACAATATATAGATATTAGTCATTACCCGTGCCTAAAGGCACTATACAACAAATAATTGTTTTTTAAACAAATGTCCAAATTCAAAAGAAATGACCTAAAAATATTTATACAAATTCTTCTTTTAAAATGACTCAAAATATATTGTCGATTATATCCTGCTTATTAATGGAACTGTCATAAAAATATATAAAAACTCTCCAAAATAACACTATATACAAATGTCTATGAAAAAGAAATACTAACATAATCCATTAAAACTTACAATCTTTAAACAATAAATTAAATAAAAAAAATCTTGCTCATTTATAAGACTCACGAATTATCACCTCTACTATCACTTCATCCAATAACACAACATAATTATCAACTCAACTACCATATTTTCAATCCACCCTATCTCCATGTAATAAATACCTCAAGCAAAACAAAAAAAAAATACTAACAAAATACAATTAAATTGTAAACCCCACACTTTTATCTCTCTCTCTCTCTCTCTCTATATATATATATATATATATATCAAGTAATGATTTCTTTTGAAAATGTTAATATGGTAAAAGCTTGAGTAAAGGGTAGTTAAAACTTAGTTTTAGCTTGTAAATATATGAAATCGTTGTACAGAACTTTTACCAACTAGGTTTGATGTACAAAAGTATGTTGTAAAAGTTTGGGTTGGAGCTAGAAGGGTTTGGAATGGATAATAAATGACAAATAGAGGAAACAGGTAGAATTTGCGAATTTTCGGCAAAGCGTACCGGTACACCCAATAAATTTCAAAAAATTTTTAAGTCGCAAGCAGCCGGCCTTCCTTCCACTATAAATACCTAAGGACATCCCATTTAGCCCCATTCTAACACTTCTAATCCTAGAAATCCTTAGAAAGAAAGAAAGAGAGGGAAAAATACAAGATCAAAGGGAATTTGCACATTGAATTGGATCAAAGCCCTACTTTTTCAAGAACACCAAGGTAGGGGTTTCTTCCTATTCTTTTACATTGAGGCTAGGACTTATAAATATGTATTCTTTTGACTCTAAATCTGGTATGAAGGCTATGAAATCTTTGATTCTCGCTATTCTTGCAATTATTACCATGTTTTAAACAATGTTATGGTTGGGTAACCATTAAAGCTCTTTTTTTTTCTCATCTTCAAACCGTAGTTTTCAAGAGACATGGGTTTTTCTCTTGATTTTTCCTTTATTCTTGACTTCAAAACTTTAGTGCTTTATATTGAACCACAAAATGTTATTCGTGATGATCTCTTGCATATTTTATTAAATTGTTCTATTGGAATACTAATTATGAAAATTTGGGGATTTTGATTTATGATTTATTATTGAGAAATGGTTGAGTTTTATATCTCTTAAGGATGTCTGGATGACCATGGGTAGCCGTTGACCGGGTATCGTAGAGTGGGTAGATGCGTTTCTATTTCGTGCAAGTTTGAATTTTTTCTACTACTCGTAGTGGGGTTGGTGCCTTGCGAGACCAAACTACTATTCGCACACGCGTACCGAGGCTGAGGTTTAATATACTATTCCTGGGTTAGATTCGTCACTACCATTGTGTTGGTATAAGCCCTTCCTCATGGTTGGATATCCTTGCGAGAATTTAGGTGTGTGTGTGTAGGTTAGGATATTCTCGATGTGTTTATTCATGCGATGTCTTACACCAGTCTTGAGATACAGATACATTGTGTTTGATTATATATGGTGGGCTGTGTCCTTGTACAAATGTTGGAAATGGTTTATTGTTGGAAAATTTATTTTACTTTTCATTTAATTACTGCTATTGAGTAAACTTGAGATCAATTGAAATGTCCCTGTTTTATTTCAAAATTGATATATGATATTTGCGAAATAAGACAGACTTGCTTTATATGTTTTCTAAACCTTATTCGAGATTGGAAGTAATGTTGCTATAGAGCTTAGTGCTCACCCCTACAAACAATATATTTTTCAGATTACGTGTTAGATGAGGAGCTCGGAGTCGATGAACAGGTGCATTGGGAAGCTCCGCTTGACGGACACGTGGATTCCAAGGTGGATGCTTAGGGCTATACTCTCCTATGTACTAGACTAGGAAATTCCTTTTGAGACTTGGCGGAGTCTAATATTTTTGTTATTTCGCTGCAAGTTAAATTTGATTCTTTTGGGTGTAGTTGTCATGGTTGGGCATATTCTTTTGGGATGATGTTGTAAATATTAGATATGATGAATGAATTTTTATTTATTGATGAATTTTATTAGTTGCTCACATGATGTGAATGATTTTAAATTGTAATGCCATCCAAGGTGATTTTTGGGGCGTTACAGATTTTGGTATCAGAGCTTAGGCTTTAGGTCTTACATGAGAGCTGTAGGTTTTGAATTACCACTAGAGATGTAGGATTAGGTTAAATGAAATTTGTGATTTAAATTTTATACAAGCCTTATGCTTTAGATTAAAGTGATAGTTAGGATGTATTGTACATCAAGGAAACTAAATGGTGAATTGATGTGCAAGATGGATGGTGGATGGTGGATGTGGATGTGGATGTGGGCGTGGTAGTGGAGGTCAAGTAAACCCACCATTATCACCACCTCCCGATGCCATGAACGACATATACCAATGCCTACTAGAGCTAACCACTCTAGTACAACACCAGAATAGAAACAACAACCACAACGGTGGGGTTCATACATTAGCTCATGTATTGGGCAACGGGGACAATAATCGAAGGATGGTGGTTCTTTGAGAATTCTTACGGCAACACCCACCTACCTTCCAAGGAAGCTCTAACCCCTTGGATGCGGATAAATGGATTCATCGGGTGAAGAAAATGTTTGAGGGCATGGTAGTAGCTGAGGATTTGTGTGTCGGTCTAACTACATATCTGCTAGAGGGGGAGGCAGACCATTGGTGGGACTCGGTGAAGAGAAGGAGGAACATAGATGCTCTTACATGAGAGGAGTTTGATCAGATCTTCCAAGACAAGTACTTTCCTGAATTTGTCAGAGACAAGATGAGTGCCGATTTTCTCGCTCTACAACAAGGTAGCATGACAGTGACAGAGTATGAGTAAAAGTTTGATGAGCTATCCCGCTATGCCACAGAGTTCATATCTATCGAGGCCAGGAGGGCCAAACGCTTTAAGTAGGGCTTGAGGCTTGTCATCAGGGAGAGGCTTGTTGCTCTCAAGATCCGGGACTATGGGGATCTTGTTGATAGAGCTGCACTAGTGGAGAAAGACACATACGACAACTAGAGGACAAAACTTTGCAAAGGGAGGTCTGATTCGGATTGGTGCTAGCAGCAGTTGAGGGCAGAGAGTGACACCTTATCGTTGCCTAGATCAGGCGGTTGGACAGAGACTACAGAAAGCCCAAGGAGCTGTAGGCATACTAGAGAGAGCAGACACTAACCCAAGTCAATGCTTCACATGTGGAGGTTTCGGGCATTTTAAAAATAAATGCCCATCATTTCCACCATAGACCAACCAAGCAATAGGACCAATGAATACCAACAAACCACCACTACAGAAGCCACCACAGTAGAGACCGTTAGGAGCTCTAGCCCTAGGCAGTGCCAATCAAGGAAGGATTTTTTCTTTGACCCAACTGGAGGAAGACGTTTCCAATGCAGTTGTGGAAGGTATTGTTCTTCTGTTCAATTCTTGGGCCCAAATTTTATTTGATTATGGTGCGACTCATTCATTCATACGCACAATGTATGCTCTGAATTTGGGATTGAAGTTTGAGAAGCTAGAACATGCCCTAAGTGTTGACATACCTACGGGAGAATGGTTGGACACTAGAATGATGTGTAGAGGTTGTGTGCTTCGAATTGGGGAGTGAGATTTAATTGCAGATTTGGTTGCATTAGACATGAAGGGGTATGATATCATATTTGGGATGAATTTGTTATCCACTTTCCGTGCGGTGATGGATTGTTTTCGCAAGCGGATCTCATTTCAATCATCGGGTGGGGTAGTTTTTAGCTTTGTTAATGATCGAAATTCGTCACATCCATTTCCCAATACGGAAAATAGATTCTTGAAAGGTAAGGCAGGGAACAATTTGAGTTTCTTGGCCAGCTTAATGGGAGATGATAGGGATAAATCTCATACGGATGTGGTGTTGATAGTATCAGATTTTTTGGATGTCTTCCCATATGAATTACCCAGGTTACCTGATTAGCACAAAAATTTGTAGATTTTTATGTGCTAATCATATTGTTTTAGTTGCTTTTTGAGAGTAAATAATGGGAGTTGTGTTAATTGAGTTCTTAACGATGATATTTGGCGTTTGCAGTTAAAAAGTGCTAAATGAGGCCTCTTAAGGCCTTCCCAAACCACTTGGGATGAATGAGGATGAAAAGGTTGCTCGGGGACAGCTCAGGATAGCTCAAGAGAGGAGAAAATCAGAAAATTAGAAAACCAGCCAAATCGTACTGGTACGCGTACTGGTATGCTAAGGCTACTGGAGTTCACCGTACTGGTACAAGTACTGGCACGCTTTGCCTGATCTGCCCAAATGCTCTACAACTCAGATCTGCTACTTTGAGGGTACCACCAAAGACATCCTCTTGTAACACCCTGACACGCCCAACACTCAGAACACCCCTTGGGACACCTATCTTGGACTTTTGGAAGCTTGGCCATCAATGAGGAGAGAGAAGAGAAGAGAAGAGGAGCTGGGTGTGCAGACAAGCTCTACAACCCTCTGTCCAGGCCATTCCTCTTGTACCCCTACAGATGGAGGTCACTTCTGGAGTCTAGGGCATCATTCCATGCACGTTTTTGGCAGGCAAAGACTCCATTGGTTCATTATTCTACATTACACAGAGATATAGAGAGAAAAGGTCTGGTAGAAGATGATGAATAGAGTCTAGTGAGAGAAAATTGAGATTTTTACATTTCTTTAAATACATTGTCTTGTAATCTCTGGTATGAATCCTTAGAACTTCATTTAATGCCATTAATGTTGTTTTCTTTAAAGTTCAATGCAAGTTTAATGCTCTTTTAAAGCTTCCACCATTAATGTATCAAACTTCTTCATTTTCTTAGTTTTCAAATGGGTATTCAATATACTCTCTTATTGCTTATGTTTTCTTGTATCTAGTTGCTCTAGAACTTCATATCTTTGCAATGCATTTTCATTACATTGTCAATTTCATTTTAAGCATGAGTAGCTAAATCTCTTAGTTGACAAAACCAAGGGGAATCTCCACTTGGATATAACATTTCAACTCATTCTCCTCCCTTCTTTCAGAGTCCAATGGTTATGTTTGACTGGGTTGAGGGTGGATAACTTGGTGAGTTTTAGAAATTCCGTAGGCCTAGTCACGGTTTATGCTTAGATACTCACCAATTTTATCCCTAGCTTCCCACGAATCAATCATTCATTCATGCTCTATTGGAGGAGGGTTTCAAGTTGAGATGGTATTCCTATTGGAGTGACCTCTTGGATTTGCCAACATTTGTTTCTCATTTTATTAGCATCAAAACAAACTTCACCAAACAACTTCCAACAACTAAAGATTTTACACTTTCTTTTTCCCAAAATCACCTTCTCCTCGGTTTACTTCCTTCCTCGTGGAAACGACCTTGAAATACTACCAAGTAAAACACAATCCGCAAAAGTCTCCTTGCACTCGGGGAGCACTTTTGTACACACACACATTTTTTGTGCATTTACACATAACATTGCCATCATTTCATTTTACCCCACTCCTTGCCCTTTCTTTTGACATCACCCATAGGAGAGTGACACTCCCCTTCATCCATAAACTATACATGCTAAAAGGTGATATTTAGAGGTTAGGAAACTACAAGGAATTTTGTCAAGCATTACCCCTATAGTGAGAAATTGAGTTTAAGATTGATCTCTATCTAGGAATCGAACCCATATCCATTGCTCCTTATCGAATGACACCTTTGGAGTTAAAAGAGCTAAGAAAGCAGTTAGACCATCTCTTGACCATTGGGTTTATCAGCTTAAGCACTTCACCTTGGGGAGCCTCGATCCTCTTTACGAAGAAGCATGATGAAACACTTCAACTTTGCACGAACTACCGAAGGTTGAATTAGGTGACAGTGAAGAATAAATACCCATTGCCACGAATTGATGATTTATTTGATCAGCTGAGGGGTTCTAAGTACTACTCCAAGATTGATCTTCGCACAGGGTACCATCAACTGTGTATCAAGGAGGAGGACATTCGTAAGACAACTTTCCGTACCCAGTATGGTAATTTCAAATATACGGTAATGCCGTTCGGACTGACTAATTCTCTTGCAGCCTTCATGGATTTGATGCATAGGGTATTTCGACTGTATCTAGATCAGTTTGTTATTGTGTTCATTGATGACATATTGATTTATTCACGGACACAAGGAGAACATGAATGCCATCTCTCAATTGTGCTACAGACGTTGAGAGAGCATAAGCTATATGCTAAGATGAGTAAATGTGAGTTCTGGATGAAGGAAGTGAAATTCCTTGGCCATGATGTGTTCTAACAGGGTGTAGCTGTTGACCTCGCAAAGATTGAAGCTGTGATGAAATGGGAACCACCGAAGAATGTGACTGAAGTATGTAGTTTTCTGGGATTAGTAGGCTACTATCGGAGGTTTGTGGAAGGGTTCTCAAAGCTTGCAATGTCGATAACTCGCCTTACGAAGAAGGGAGAAAGATTCTTGTGGACTAAGGAGTGTGATCTAGCCTTCGTACCTTGAAGGAAAGGTTGACAACAACTTATGTCCTCATTATTCTGAGCAGTAGGGAAGGATACAATGTTTACACCAATGCTTCGTTACGAGGCTTGGATGTGTGCTCATACAGGGAGGTAAGGTAATTGCTCATGGCTCGAGATAACTAAAGATCCATGAGCAAAATTATCCTACTCACGACTTAGAGCTAGCTGCTGTGGTTTTTGCTCTTAATTTGTGGAGGTGTTACTTATATGGGGAAATGTTTCAAGTGTTTTCTAATCATAAGAGCCTCAAGTATATTTTCACCCAGAAAGACTTGAATCTTCGACAAAGAAGGTGGATTGAGTATCTAGAAGATTATGATTTCACACTCAACTACCACCCAGGGAAGACGAATGTAGTAGTAGATGCACTGAGCAGAAAGTCTCGGGGTGAAATCAATGTTCTTGCGGTTCATAAGTGGAAGATGATTGAGGCTTTGGAGGGATTTGATTTATGGGTAGATCGGTAGGAGGCTCGACCATGCTTATTCAATCTTGTAGCTCAACTAATTCTCTGACAAAGGATTGTAGAGATAGAACGATTAGATACAGAGTTGGAAGATATTCGGGGTAAATTAGAGAGGAATGAGATGATTGAGAATTGAGAAATACGTAATGATGAGTTACAGTTTCGTGGAAGACTATGTGTACCGAACAATGATCAAGTACGGAAAGAAGTGTTGGGTGAGTGCCATCGTTCCAAATTTTTCATACATTCGGGTAGTACCAAGATGTATAGAGACATGAAACGTCAATATTGGTGGAAAGGGATGAAACAAGATGTGGCTAAGTACGTTTCAAAGTGTGCAGTGTGCCAGCAGGAAAGATTGAGCATCAAAAGCCCGGAGGATTATTACAGTTCTTACCTATCACAGAGTGGAAGTAGGATCGCATCACCATGAATTTCGTGTCTGGGTTACCACGGACATCACGAGGGCATAATGCAATATAGGTCATTGTAGATTGACTCACCAAGTTCGCTCATTCTTGAGTATGAAGACCACTGATACATTAGAGACCTTAAGCAAGTTGTACATTCGCGAGATTGTTAGATTACATGGAGTTCAACTCTCTATCATGTCGGATCGTGATTCTAGGTTTGTAGCGCAATTTTGACAAAGTCTACAATGAGCTATGGGGAGAGAGTTACACTTTGACATTGCCTTTCATCCCCAAACAGATGGCTAATCCAAGAGGGTAATACAGATTTTGGAGGACATTTTACGAGCTTGTGTGTTGGACTTCAAGGGGAGTTGGAGCGATCATTTGCAGTTGGTGGAATTTGCATACAACAATAGTTTTCAATCTAGCATTGGCATGACACTGTATAAGGCATTGTATGGGAGGCCATGTAGGTCCTCGACTTGTTGGCTAGAGGCTGGAGAGAGTAGTTTATTTTTGCCAAAAATTGTTTGAGAGACTATGGAAAAATTCAACTCATCTGGGAGAGATTACACACAACACAAAGTAGACAAAAAATCTATGCGGATAGAAGATGAAGACCATTGGAATTCCAAGAAGGGGACTATGTGTTCCTCAAGGTGTCAACCAAGAAGGGAGTGTTGAGATTTGACAAGAAGGGAAAATTAGCCCCAAGATATATCGGATCATTCGAAGTGATCAAAGTGGTGGGCAAAGTTCTGTATCAATTTCAGTTACCCGCTCAGTTGTCAAGGGTACATGACGTATTCCACGTGTCAATGTTGGGGAAATGTCAATCGGATACAACACATGTCGTGGATTTAGAAGATATTGAGATTCAAGATGGAGCAACATATGAAGAACAACCGGTGAAGATTCTCGACACCAAGGAGAAGGTGCTTCGCAAGAAAGTCATCCAACTGGTGAAGGTCTTGTGGCAACATCATGGGGTGGAGGAAGCTACTTGGAAATGGAGCTAGAGATGCGAGAGAAGTACCCTCATTTTTTCGCGACTTGAGGTAAGTTTCCAGGACGAAATTTTTTTCAAGGGGAATGATTTCTTTTGAAAATTTTAATACGGTAAAACTTTGAGTAAATAGTAGTTAAAACTTAGTTTTAGCTTGTAAATAAATGAAATCGTTGTACTATAACTTTTACCAACTAGGTTTGATGTACAAAAGTATGTTGTAAAAGTTTGGGTTGTAGTTAGAAGGGTTTGGAATGGATTAGAAATGAGAAATAGAGGAAATAGGTAGAATCTGGGGATTTTTAGCAAAGAGTACTGGTACGCGTACCGGTACATTGAACTCTGGAAGCCTCAGCTAACCAGTACACGTATCAGTACACCTAGTAAATTCCAAAAAAATTTTTAGTCACGAACAGCCGGCCTTTCTTCCACTATAAATACCTAAGGATGTCCTATTTAACCCCATTCCAACACTTCTAACCCTAGGAAACCTTAGAAAGGAAGAAAAAGAGGGAAAAATACAAGATAAAAGGCAATTTGCACATTGGATTGGATCAAAACCCTAATTTTTTAAGAACACCAAGGTAGGAGTTTCTTCCTATTCTCTTACATTGAGGCTAGGACTTATAAATATGTATTCTTTTGACTCTAAATCTGGTATGAAGGCTATGAAATCTTTGATTATTGCTATTCTAGCAATTATTACCATGTTTTAAATAATGTTATGGTTGGGTAACCATTAAAGCTCTTTTTTTCTCATCTTCAAACCCTAGTTTTCAAGAGACATGGGTTTTTTTCTCTTGATTTTTCCTTTATTCTTGACTTCAAAACTTTAGTGCTTTATATTGAACCACAAAATGGTATTCGTGATGATCTCTTGCATATTTTCTTAAATTGTTCTCTTGGAATACTACTTATGAAAATTTGGGGATTTTGATTTATGATTTATTATTGAGAAATGGTTGAGTATTGTATCTCTTGAGGATGTCTGGATGACCATGGGTGGCATTGACCGAGTATCGTAGAGTGGGTAGATGCGTTTTTACTCCGTGCAGATTTGAATTTTTCCTACCACTTGTAGTGGGGTTAGTGCCTTGCGAGGACCAAATCACTATTCGTTCACGGGTACTGAGACTGAGGGTTAGTATACTATTCCTGGTTTGGATTCGTTATTGCCATTGTGTTGGTAACGCCCTTCCTAAATGTTGGATATCCTTGCGAGGATTTGAGTGTGTGTGTGTGGGCCAGGATATTCTCGATGTGTTTATTCATACGATGTCTTACACCAATCTTGAGACACAGATACATTGTGGTTGATTATATATGGTGGGCTGTGTCCATGTACAAATGTTGGAAATGGTTTATTGTTGGGAAATATATTTTATTGTTCATTTAATTATTTCTATTAAGTAAACTTGAGATCTATTGAAATGTTCCTGTTTTATTTCAAAATTGATATATAATATTTGCGAAATGAGACCGACTTGCTTTATATGTTTTCTAAACCTTGTTTGAGATTGGGAGGAATGTTGCTACAGAGTTTAGTGCTCACCCCCTACAAACAATATATTTTTAGATTACGTGTTAGATGAGGAGCTCAGAGTCGATGAACAAGTGCATTGGGAAGCTCCGCTCGATGGACATGTGGATCCCGAGGTGGATGCTTAAAGCTATACTCTCCTATGTACTAGATTAGGGAATTCCTTTGAGACTCATTGGAGTCTAATATTTTTGTTATTCCGCTGTAAGTTAAATTTGATTCTTTTGGATGTAGTTGTCATGGTTGGAAAAATTCTATTGGGATGATGTTGTAAATATTAGATATAATGAATGAATTTTTATTTATTGATGAATTTTATTAGTTGCTCTGATGATGTGAATGATTTTAAATTGTAATGCCGTCCAATGTGATTTTTGGGGCGTTATATAAATTCACAATCTTTAGACGATAAATAAAATCAATCAAATTTTGCTCATTTATAAACTCATGAATTTATCATCACTATCATCATTCAACCCCAAGTAACACAATATAATTATAAATTTAATCACTAAATGTTCAATCCTCCACATGTAAATATACACAAAAATACACTCACACACATTTCTTTTTTTGTTACCAACAAACCTTATAACCAATAATTACTTTTTTTGTAGAAATACAATAATTTAAGTTTTTAAGGTCAAATAATAATATATTAATGTTTAATTAAAAAATAGGGTAAAAAACTAAAAATCATGAATATTCCCTGAGTTTTGAAAATATTACATGAACACCTCCTGATATTTTATAAATAACACGGAGAGCCCCTGAGGTTTGTTATTCATTGCACGGAGACCCCTCTGTCTCCCTTTTGTCAATGATGCAAACAAAAATTGATAATTTTATCCTAAAAAATTTTATTATTTTTACAATTGTCTTTCTCCAAATTTAGTACCAAAAAAATTAAAAATTTAATAAAATAAAATAAATTTTGATTTAGTACTCAAAAAATTGATATAATTTAGTACACCAAAAAATTGATTAAATAAATTTTAATATTAATTTTATATTACTTTGATAAAGTCGAATATAAATTAGAGAAAATTAAGCAATTTTTTGATAAAAATATATATTAATTTACAATCTAAGGTTCATTTTATGTTAAATATTATTTGGTGTTTATAGTCAATGTGCTATTTTTTATTTGCATTCAGTGTTATTTACAAATTAAGAAGCAAATGAAAAAAAATACATCGGTCAGATATATAAAAATTTTGAATTAGTTTCAGGAAAAAAATAATTGGATGACATGTAGTTTCATATGTTTTATGGAGTAAATAATAGCAAAAATAACACAAGAGAAAAAAAAAAAGATAATAGTATGAGAGAGAGAGTGTAAGATATATAGATAGATAAAGAGAATTATATGAGAGACTTAGAGTTGTAAAAAGAATAAAAATCTAATTAGGACCATCAAATCAAAACGATCTGAGCCGCGAAAAGCTAAAGACAAATATCTAGCTACTTTATTATATAGATATAGAGATAGAGAGGAGATGAAATAGTGTATTTAAAACATTTAAGCGATAAGAGAGAGAGAGTTGTATGAGAGATAGGAGTATTAGAGTTAAGTTCAATTATGACCATCAGATCAGTATTTATGAGATGATCTGAACCGTCTTTTATATTGAGATTACGTTGTCCGTTAGATATGTTTATGTTTTGTCTCAAAATAATCTGGACTTCTCTTTGTCTCTGGATTCAAATTCAGCTCTATTTTATTATATAGATTTTCTTGTCTTGCTTGGTTGCCACCACTCAACCCACCTCTTTTCTCGCATTGGTCATGCCTGTTCCCTTCTTTATTATTTATTATTTATTTTTATTAATTTTCTAATATTAACAACTGTGTTCTATTTAATCTATATATTTTCTTTTTTGTATTTTTAGTCATAACTTGTTTCTTGATTGCTTTTGATCAAGACACAGTTTATTGACTACTACTTTGATTTGTGTAATTTCTTGAGAATTTGATAAAGACATTTATCTCAAGAATCTTAACTCGAATGTTATTGCGCCCAAAAAAAAATATTTTGAGTAACTTTTCCTATGTGACTTTGAACTAAGAATTTTATCTAGGTGTCAAAGTAGCCAATTTCTATTTATTTACACACATGGTCCCAAAATATAGCTAAAATTTTGACATGTGACTAAAATAAGTCCTTTTTAGATTCAATTACAATTTATGAGACCTATGATCATATGGATACTTTAATTCTTAACCAAGCCTTGCAATTGACTATGCATGTCAAAGACTCAATCAATCAGGTGTGACAGGTATGCTTTTATTTGTATATTTTTAAAAATTTTAATTTATGTTTTTTTTAAATTTATTTTAATTTACTTTTTTTAATTTTATCTTTCAATTTCTTTTTTTTAATTTTATTTTTTTAATCATGTAAATGCTTTCCAAGTTGTCCTTAAGGACTGTTTAGTTCTTCTTCTCTGATTGTCAAAAGCTTCTTAATTTGTTTTTATTTTTTCATTTTTATCATCACAATTTTTCATTCCTTATTTTTAGTTATTGTTTGTATTATTCTTGATCACCATCATGTGCATCATAATTTTCTTTTCATGGCTGCCATGCGTGATCCCATTTTTCTTTATTTTGCCATATTATTATTATTTTTGACATGTGTTTCTCTTCTTGTTACGTTATTTTTATTCTTTTTTTCCTTATTGGTTAATATTTTATTATTTTTTTTGTTATCATTTAGTTTGTTTCTTCTTCATTATTATTATTATTATTTTTAGCCTTTCACTTTTTAATTGACGACTTTAATCGAATGACTTTATCTTAAAACTTTAATCTGAACATTTTTTTATATATACAATATTCTCTTCAATTTTTGTTGTCATAAGTACACAAGATTGTTTTTTGTTGGTCTTTTGATAATCGGATCCAAATCTTCTCAATTACCTCTTCCCTTCAATTTTACTTAATACACAAATAAATGAATGACACGTGTCTAAATTTAATCCAACAGTCTAGATTTCTGCCAAGCAACCACACTGTTTAAACCATAGTTAATTGTACAACTAGAGACATTCATTGAGATAACTAACTATACATGTTAAATTGCATTGCTTTTATTGTCTATGTTTAAGCCATAATGGAGGGAATTCGAGTATCAATTTTTGGCGCTGAAATTTCTTTCAATTTTCAGCCAATTTATCTTGAATTTTATTTTGTTCCAGTTCTACCCTCACTACTCAAGAGACAAGGTGTGTGTTTCTCATATATAATCTCTCTTATTTACACAAAACACTTTGTTGGTTGATCAATTATGTATTCTTCCTTCTTCCCATTCTTCATGTTCATTATCTTATTTCTCTTTTTTTTTTTTTGGATGTGATACACAATTATAAATTGCATATCTCTCATGCCCATGAACTGTTTGTTTAATTGACTAAATGATGGTTTTTTTTTATCTCTACTTTGGGTGTTGACATTTGTTTCATATAATTAATAATAACAGATTTATGGAAGCTATGGTCAATGAATGTGAAGACAACTTTGTTGATGTGCCACATTCTAAGCCTGATGTGCCAATGAAACTTGGGTTGGATTTTGATTATGATGATGAAGCATTTCCATATTACAATGAGAGTGCTGGAGCCATTGGTTTTAGTATTCGGAAGGAGTATGTGAACAAGAATAAAGTCCATGGTTATTTACATCTAAAAAGTTAACTTGTTATAAATAAGGTTTTAGAGGGAATGACAAGCGAAATTCCATGGTGAAGAAGCATAGAAAGGAGACTAGAACTGGTTGTTTAGCTCCCATTGTTATTAGTCGTCAATCAAATGGAAAATTTTGTGTTACTTCCTTTGAAGCGAGGCATAATCATCTTCTTGTTCCTATGTCAGTTGTTCACATATTGTTATCACAAAGGAAGATAAATACGGTTCATGCACATCAAATTGACTTAGCAGATGATTCTGGAATATGTCCTAAATCTGCTTTTGAGGTTGCAATTCGACAAGCTGGTGATCGAGCTAATCTTGGTTATACTATCACTGATCATAAGAATTATCTTCGTGACAAATGGAGAAATGATCTAAGGCGGGGGGAAGGAAGTAGCATACTAGATTATTTTGAAAAAAGAAGATCAAAAGATCCTGTTTTTCACTTTTCGATTTAGTTGGACGATAATGACTTGACAACAAACACAGTATGAGTTGATGCAAAAATGAAGATAGACTTTGATGTTTATGGGGACATTGTGTCCTTTGACACTACATATAGGACAAACAAAAATTATAGGCCTTTCGCATTGTTTGTTGGAATGAATAATCACAGGCAAATGGTGATTTTTGGTGCTTCCTTATTATATGAGGAGACAACTGAATCGTTTAAGTGGATTTTTGTGAGATTCTTAAGGGCAATATCTAGGAAAAAATCAATATCAATTATCAGAGACCAAGATCTAGCTATAGCTAAGGCAATTTCACAAGTAATGCCAGAGACATATCATCGGTTAAGTATATGGCACTTAGAAAAAAATGTTTGTATGCACCTTAGCCATGCCTTTAGAGGTCATGATTCATTTAGCAGTAATTTTGGTAAGCTTTTTCACCACTACGAGGATGAGCAGGAATTTGTGAATGCTTGGGATGCTATGCTTGCGAAGTATAATCTCAGGGAAAATGAATGGTTAAAGAAGACATTTGATTTGAGAGAGAAATGGTCCATTTCATATGGAAGAAACTGGTTTTCAGTCAGCATAAGAAGTACCCAACTGAGTGAGAGTTTCAATGGGTCTCTTAAGGATACTTAAAATTTGATTTGGATTTGGTGCAATTTTTTAAGCACTTTGAAAGGGCAGTTGATGATAAATGATACAATGAGTTGACTGCTCTTTTTGACATGACACAATGACTCCCAATATTGAAGATTGAATTTCCATTATTAAGGCATGCAAGGGATATTTATACATCTACTATATTTGATATGTTTCAATATCAATGGGAGAAGTCATTGCTTGTTACGATTAAGGATTGTAGTGAAGATGAAATGTATCGCATATACAAGGTTGGAGTCTGCGGAAGTACTCAGTAGCATATGATTATTTCATACCCATTAGAAATAATGTTTTCTTGTAGTTGCAAATTATTTGAATATCTTGGGATACTTTGCAGGCATGCCTTAAAAATATTTGATGTTATGAATATAAAAGAGACTATCCCAAGCCATTACATCTTGAAAAGATGGACAAAGGTTGCTACTGTTATAAATCCAATTGAAATAACCAAAGACAAGGAAGATGATCCAGTCTTGGAAGCCACCAAAAGGTATAGACATTTATGTCCGACTTTTGTTTGAATTTCAACTGAAGCTTCAGAATCTAGAGAAGGATATGAAGTGGTTGTGGAGTTCGTTAATGAGATAATTGCAAAGCTCAAAGATGTCACAAAGGCAAGATGCGAAGCTCAAGTAACTTCATCGACCAGATTTGATGATTCACTAAATAATAATGGTGCAAAAGTCTTTGTTGACAATTCAAATGTTACAAAGGTGGTTGGTTTAAAGAGAAAGGATCCAAAACATTGTGGTAACACTCGACTAAAAAGTTTCTTGGAAAAGGCTTCAAGAAGTAAAAAGAAGGCTTCATCAATGCAACCCGCTCCGACTCATGTCCAGTTGGTAATTTTATTTTATCTTATTTAATTTTTTAAGGCAGTTTCTGTAACACCCCAAAACACACCTTGAGCGGCATTACATTCTAAAATCATTCATATCATGAGAATACTAATATAATCCCTTAAGAAACAAGACTTCATTTGTCATCCATGAATATTTACAATATTATCCAAAAGAATAAGCCCAATTCATGACTATTACATCTCAAAAATTAATTAAAGCAGCGCAGTGGAATAAAAAAAAGAAGCTGGATTACACAATGTTCCAAAAGAATGTCCTAGTCTAGTACAAAAGGAAAGGAGGTCACTCTATACGCCCACCTCGGGATCCACACTCCCGTCTAGTAGAGTCTCCCAGGTAGCGGGCTCCTCGACCCTTACGTCCTCTTCCTCAAGTGGGTAATTTGAAAAATGTTAGCGATAGGGGGTGAGCACGAAGCTCTGTAGAAAAATTCTCCCAAACTCATACAACTTTTAGAAAAACATTTAAAATGGTCGGTCTCAATTTTAACATAACATAGATACATAATTTGAAATAAAGCAGTGTCATTTAAAAATGATCTCAAGTTTATTTAAAAACATTACTTAAATGAATAAACGAGCACCACATACAAATAATAACCATTAATTGGTACAACAAATTCCCAACATTACTTTTGGTAGGTGACATACTTTGTGGTAACCTCCACCCCCCTTTAGGTCACATTTGATTCTCAAGCATCCTTACCAGAAACTTCTTGAGAATGGATGAGCATTCTTACATGGAACCTCTCACCAATCACTACATTATTTTTCAAGCATCCATACTGGGAACCTCTTGGGAAGGAGTGAACATCCTTACAAGGAACCTCTAACTCATGTGCATCACAAACAACCCAACCAAGCATACCATTCCAACATTTATCTCAATTTACAAGCACCTATCCAAAATCTCCAAAATATATCATGTAACAATTCCACAACCAACTAAGAAAATACATGAGATCACAATAACATCATTTTTCTACCCAACACAAAGCACTAAGATTTTGAAATCCATAATAAAAAAAGCATTTAGGAAGGAAATACATCACTCTCCAAAAATTAGAGTTTTAAAACTGGAAAGGAGATTTCATGGGTATTAAACCCTACTTTGTTCAAAACATATAATCCTTGTAAAAAGCCTAAAAGAGGATGATTCCATAGCATATATATATACCATTGATAGCCAAAACATACATATATAAATACCATAGCCTCAATGTAAGTGAATGAGAGAAAACCATCTGCCTTGAATCCTTAGTTTGTAGGAAGAACTTGAGCTTTGATCTTGAATCTACCCTCAAATCTCTTATTTTTCACTTCCTTTCTTCCTCTCTAATGCTCTCTAAGGTTCCAAGAGGTGTGGGGGTGAGAGTGGAGTGAAATAAATGAGGGCAAATGGGATGAAAATGAGGTTTAAAACACCTCACCCCGAAATTCACTGTTCACAGTCTGTTTTGGTTTTCTCTAAAATTACAATTTTGCCACTAGGAATCTCCAATTTGATTCATATGACTATCCTAAGGTTTTTCGACGTTCCGGATTCATTTTTAATGTTATTTTAACTTAAAAATTTTAGTTTTATGATTTATCTCAAAACCAAAGTCAACGTACATCCAAAACACTAAAGTTTCTATTTTACCCATCCGAATTGATTATTAATGAAGTTTTGGGTTGTTTGCAATAAAAGGTGATAAATGGTGCTTCTTAAAGCCTTTTATACTTATTCGAAGCCTAAATGTACTCATTATTCTTATATTTTGATTTAGGATGCAAATGGAGACGTTAAATGCAAAACGAAGCTAATTGGACTATTTTAACATTGCGTTGTTATTTGGGCATAACTCTCTCATCCGAACTCCGATTATATGATTCAAGATGATATGGAATGATAAGAAAGAGATATAAAACTTTCAACTTTTGAGTTTTAAGAGATATTGATTTTATCAAGGTCTAAATCGGGCTTGAAGTTGCAGCCAGTGCATTGTTCAAGCTAATTGGGCTATTTTGACATTACTTCGTTATCTAGGCATAACTCTCTCATTCGATCCGATTGAGATGATTCAAGATGATATGGAATTCTAAGAAAGATTTCTACAACTTTCAATTTTTGCGTTTTGAGAGATATTGACTGTATTAAGGTCAAAATCGCGCTTGAAGTTGCAGTCAGTGCACTGTTCACGTGCACTGTTTCATCCCTTTTTCATTTCCAATCCATTCCTAAGCCAACCAAATCCATCCCAAACCTCTCCAACACATATTTCTACACCAAACCTATTTAATACAAGTTCTAGGACCTAAAATTTCATAGTTTCACTTATTAAAACCAAATTTCAATGATTATTTCCACTAACATTTTAAATCTCTACTATTCTAATCTACCAAATTCAAACACACATCACTACACATATCCATATTTTTACCACAATTATTTACTATATATCTATATACATATGTAAAAGAAAATGCGGGGTGTTACAATTTCATAATCTAACTTTTTTCAAAATGCTAGGGACTAGAGGTACCGGGTTATAATTCTTGGTGTATGTCTCAGCAATCTCAAGTATTGCCTCAAGGAGACTTGTCTTAGCTAATGAGAGTTAGTATCTATTTGATTAAATACCTCTATATTGTGCATTTTCAATATGCACTACAAAGACTAACTTTTTCTTTTATTTTGCAGACAATGGATACAGGTTTCAAAGTGCAGAGTTCACAAGAAAGTCACAATATTTTGTTCAAAGACTACTTCGCTAATACATTTTGGAAGAGTGTTCTCAATATACCAATGGGGCATCAATGTTTGGAAGGTATAATTTGTTTTTTTTTTATGTAGCTTGATTTTATTTCTTATCCCATATTAAAAGTTCGACTACTTTTATTAGCCAAAAAAAAGGGATTATATGTCTGTTGCGATGCCTTGGCTAATCAGGCAGTGCAAAATGGTTTTTCCTTTGATTTTTCTAGATCTAGTCAGGTGCTTGCTGCTGTTATTTTGCTAATAATAGAAGATCAGATGCGTTTGCCGGTGTTGAGAATCAGAAATGTGGTTGTTTTTTATGATCAATGATGATTTGGGTTGCTTTGTGCTTAGCTGATGGCCACAGGTTGTGTAGTTTTTTTATTTGCTGACTGGTTCAAGATTGAAGATCTTCATTGGGTTTTTGAACCTTATGCTCCATCTGTTGGGAGGATGATCTTGTACAGTGGTATACTGCCTCCTTAATTTCCTATTTTTGGGTAGGGTGCTTGAATCCTAGGAAGAGTTGTAAGATTTTTTGAGGAGTTTTGAAGGATTAAAGCCTTGAGTGTATTTCAAACTTTATAATGTTTGATTTTTTGTAAAAATTTGCTTCTTGTAATGCTTAGTTTCAATTTATAACTTTCATTCAAGACTTTTGACAAACACCTTATGGTCAATAGAGTTGTCCAAACAAATCTACCTGTATATAAAAATTGACGCCGAACAACTTGATTAAAATGAACCAAGAAATATGTTGCATGAATCATGATGAAAGAAGGGAGAATTATTAGTTAGCTCCATATTGTTTCAGCTTATAACAAATTATTTTACCATATATTATATCATAAAATGTTATGCAGTTAACGTTATTGTGCTACTGTGATGGGTATTTTTTGTAATTCTTTGGTTTAAATCTGCTGCATGAATCATGTAACCAAGAAATATGTTGCATGAATCATGTGGAATCACTCGATCGGTTTTTGGTGCCCTGGTTGTAATTCTTTGGTTTAAATCTATTAAATTTCTCTCTTTCTTTAAAAAAAAAGCAGTGCAATTTAACGTGTATAGTAAATTTTCTCAATGAATGTATCCAGCTTTACAATTAACTATGGTTTAAGCAACGTGGTTGTTTTGCAAAAAATTAGACCGTTGGATTAAATTTAGACAGGTGTTATTCGTCTAGTTGTGTATTGAGTAAAATTGAAGGGAAGGGGTAGTAGAGAGGATTTGGATCTGTGATAATCATGTCTTCTTTTGATCTTTTTTTATTTTTTATTAAAATTTTTTTTTGTGTTTATTGTTTTATTTTTTTATTTATTTTTGGGTCATCTTATAGTTTGACCGCCTTCCTTTTACTGCAAGCACTCTCCAGGAACTGTTTTTGTTTTTTGTTTGTTTCATGCTTTGGCATTCTTTGGGCAGTACCTATGTTTTTTTATCAATGTGATTGGCCATACTATTTCTCTCTTTTTTTTTAAATTTTTTAGCACATTTTTTCACCCTTTCTTTAATTGTAAATAACTTTTACTCCATTCAATCAATCTTCTTTTTATCTTATTTTCGGTCACAACATGTTTCTTAATTTTTTTTATCAAGATAAGTTCTTGACCACAATTTGTTTTGTTTAATTTATTTCAGATTTTAATCAAGATAATTTTATCTTAAAAATTTTAATTAGGTTGTCTTTGTCCTAAAGTCTCACTTTCGTTAACCCTTCCTATGAAGTTTTGTCCTAAGAATTTTATGTTAGGTGACTCATTTTCAGGTATTTTTTTTAAGACCATGAATAGATTGATTTTGTCTTGACACTAAGAGATTTATTTGAAAATTTTATTTTAAGTGGATTTGCTTTTCAAGAATTTGGTCGCAAGTATTTTTTTTCTTTCCTTTTCTAGTGGGATACAATTTTCAAGCTTGTAAATTTTCTCATGATATTATTATCAAGATTGCCCCTTTTTTTTAAAAGAATCTTATCTCAAAAAACTTTGTTACAAGATCTTGACATGTAGTTGACTTTGTGTTAAGAATTTTATTTTAGGTGATTTCCCTAAAAAATTGATCCCAGGTAATTTTGTATTAAAAATTTTGTTTTATTTTTGTATTATTTTTTTTGTTTATTATTATTTAGTTTTCATTTGTTTATTTATTGTTCAACTTCTATATTTTCTTATATTTAAATTATTTCTTTTCACTTTTTTCTTGACTTTTAAGATGACTTCATTTTCAAAAGTTAGATCAATGAATACTTTGAAGATTTCAAAGATCAAGCGCACCTCGAGAAGGGTAGATTGTAAATTGCAAAGACTTTAGTTCATGAAGCAGTTTTGAAAGCAGCCTCAAGAATTGAAGATTATATTTTTGCAATCAGTGAAAATCTCCTCATGACGGGATGGAATGAAGAATTGAAGAACCCAATGGTGCTTGACCTTATTATCAATTCATATAGTAGCTTGAAAGTAGCTCATGATCAATTTTTGCGGCAGTTTGAAAGTAGTTTATATCATCAGTTTTCTCTCTCTCTCTCTCTCTCTCTTTTGCAGTAAGTAGATCTTGTGACGTGGTGAATTGAAGAATCAAAACACCCAGCATTTTTCGAGCCCACGATCAATCCTTGAGGCAGATAGCAAGTAGCCTACACCTCTAGATTCCTTTCTTACAGTAAGTGAACCTTGTGTCGTGGTGGATTGAATAATCAAAGGACCTAGCAGTTTTCGAGCCCATGATCAATCCTTGAGGTAGGTTGAAAGTAGCCTACATTACTAGATTCCTTGTAGTAAGTAGACCTTGTGACATGGCAGATTGAAGAATCAACGAACCTAACAATTTTCAAGCCCATGATCAATCCTTGCAACAGTTTGAAAGTAGCCTATATCATCAGATTCCTTTCTTGCAGTAAGTGGACCTTGTGACGTGGTGGATTGAAGAATCAAAGGACCTAGTAGTTTTTGAGCCTATGATCAATCCTTGAGGCAGATTGAAAGTAGCCTACACCACCAGATTCCTTTCTTGCAATAAGTAGATCTCATAACGTGGCGAATTGAAGAATCAAATGACCCAGTAGTTTTTAAGCCATTATCAATCCTTGTAGGTGTTTCAAAGTATCAGAAAAATTTATATCTCTACATGCCGGTTGGTATCCCTTCTTTGATAGGATGTACTATAGAATTGAAGAAGTGACAGTTCTTAAGCTTATGACCAGTCTTTGCAATAGCTTGAAAGCAATTTATAGCATCTGGCAATAGTTGACAACAAGACCAACAATCCAATAGTCTAAAGGACCTGCTTCACTATGGTGACGTGAAGTGAGGTTGAGTTGCTACTTTTGCATGAATTAATGGTTTTTGTGCTAATTTTGGGTGGCCTCTTTGTCAACTTTAGGTGACTTCTGTGTCAACTTTGAGCTACTTTTGTGTCAAAGATGACTTCTATTTCCATAAGTTGGTGACTTCTATGCCAACTTTGGGTGACTTTCGTGTCACATTTAGGTGACTTCCATATCAATTTGAAGTAACTTATGTTCCAAGAGTTGGTGACTCCTGTGTCAAGAGTTGTTGACTTTTGTATCAAATTTGTATAACTTATGTGTCAAGATTTGATGACTTATATGTCAAATTTAAGTGACTTCGGTATCAAGAGTTGGTGACTTCTGTGTCAAGAGTTGTTGACTTTTGTGTCAACTTTAGGTAACTTCTGTGCCAAGAGTTGATGACTTCTATGTCAATGGTTGTTGACTTTTGTATCAACTTTAGGTGACTTCTGTGTCAACTTTAAGTGACATCTATGTCAAGAGTTGGTGACTTGTGTGTCAAGGGCTATTGACTTTTGTGTCAGCTTTAGGTGACTTCTATGTCAAGAGTTGTTAACTTCTATGTCAATGGTTGTTGACTTTTGCGTCAACTTTGGATGACTTCTATGACAAGAGTTGTTGACTTTTGGGTCAAATTTGGATGAATTTTGTGTCGATAGTTGTTGACTTTGAAGTCAACTTTAAGTGACTTCTGTAGTAGCCTTAAATGACTTTGTGTTAGCCTTAAAGTTACTTCTATGACAACCTTAAGTTACTTTTATGGCAGCCTTATGTGACTTATGTGTCAGCCTTAAGTGATTTATGTGTCAGCCTTAAGTGACTTCTGCGACAGTCTTAGGCGACTTTTGCGACAACCTTACATGACTTCTGCGATAGCCTTAGGTGACTTCCGTGATAGCCTTGAGTGACTTCTCCCAATAGGTGGATTGTAGAATCAGATAAACAGAAGTTTTGAGCCCTTAACTAGTCTCTTATGATCAATCCTTATAGCAATTTGAGAGCATTTTACAACTCCCAAGACACTGAAAATTAAAGGATCAATATGGTTGTCCGTTGTTGCTCTGTTGATAGAGTGATGTACTTCTTCATCTAACTGTCATCAAGTGCAAGACCTTTGCCAACTAGCAAGTCGGGGAATTTGATATTTGATAAAGCTCCACTGACAACTTGAAGTTCTTCTTCTTTTGTTCTTTTGATTGGACTCATCATAATTTTGGTTGATGAGACCAAAGAGCAAAAATAGATTTTTTTTTGGTTATGTTAAGCCATACACAGTTTTAACTCATGTGGGCTAGGAGGAAATTTTTTTTTTTTGGTTAAGCCGTGCACAATTTTAACTCATGCGGGGTAGGAGTAATATGCAGTTTAGGCTTGTGCGTAAAGGAGCTGATAGACCTTTATTTTTGGTCAAGCTGTACACAGTTTTAACTTATGCGGGCTAAGAACAACAATTTTTTTTAGTTGAGCCGTGCATAGTTTTAACTCATGTAGGTTAGACGTAACATGCAGTTTAGGCTCATGTGTAAAGGAGTGATGCTTTCTTTCAGGTGTAGAAGCTCTTTAGAAATTTCTCATTGATAGGGTTAATCTTCAAGCCTTCTTTGTCAGCTATCTTGAATGTAGAAATTTGCCCTAACTCTTGAAGTGTAAATGGAGCTAGTTTGAATTCATTTGTTGAATATGATTCTTGTGATTGAGCTTTTTCTGTTATTTGATCAACGGTGACATAGTTCAAAAAAATGTCTTCTTCCTTGGTGTCGGCATTAGACACATTGTTCTGCTTCTTCTTATTTCTCGAGGGGCTGTTGCTGATTGGCAAAGGAAATTTGGATATTATCATTAATATTCTTAATTGTTTCTATAAACTTTTGAAACATGATGTCAATGTCACCTCCTTTGTTTCTTGACTTTCTTAAGAAAACTTGATTCACTTTGGTAAACCAGTTCTCTAAGCGGTGTAAATACGTAAGCCTTTTGTGGAGCATCTAAAGAAGGAGTCTCTGAGATGAGTTCTGTTTCAGAGTAGAACTTGCCATCTGCAAAGTGAGATTCTTCTGTTGAGAAAGGCTTGATCTTAGTAATGACAAGCCTTACTTTTTCCATCTTGAAACTATTTGAAACATTGATGCAATGTTGATGGCATAATTCCTGTCTCATGGAGCCAAGGTCGTCCCAACAGTATCTCGTAAGATGTTTTAGAGTTGATGACATGGAAGCCGGCATAAGACATCAATTCTCCAATTTTGATCTTGAGATAAATCGTACCCAAGGCACATTGCCCTCATTGATTGAAGCCTTGAATTGTCAGCTTACTCTTTGACAACTCGTTCATGAAAATTGAAGTTATTTCATGGTCCAAATTTGCATGATATTGATGGCCGATCCATAGTCAATCAATATACGAGACAACTTATAATCTTGAATTTATCCACTAACGTAAAGGGGTATGTTGTGTTATGAGACCGTAGTTGTAAATCTTCATCACTGAAGAAGATTATTGCCATGCAATTAACATGACTAACCTGATCGACATCAGTTAGAATCTTCCCTTTGAATCTTTTCGGATCAACCAAAGCTTGTACTAGTGTCTGACGAGTTTCTTTGGATAATTCAAGTATCTTGGACAAACTCAAATTTGATGGAATGTTCTTCAACTTTGCAATCATCTTTTCGTCTCTTAGTACTTCTTTTTTTGCACTTTTGGTACTTGAACAGTTATCTGATGGAGTACTTGTCATGCATTTGACTTCTTGAACACTAATCACATAAGATATGACTAGTTCCCTTGTAAAGAATTGGTTGGGAAAGTACTCTAATAAAGTTATAGGTGTGCGAGAAAATAATTTATAGTCTTCATCTTCAATGGTTGTTGGCTGAGAAGGAACTCTTATTTTCATCACGTGCTTTCGATTTCAGGGAGGATGAGATCCCCTCTTTCTTTTGGGGTGTACTGGCTTATTAGATAAAGGAGACAAATGTTGTATCTTATGGCATTTACGAGGCTTCACCGTAGAACATTTTCCTAGATCTTTTTCAATAACCACAGAATCATCCAAAAAAGGCCACCCATTTGGTTTGAGTTCCAAGATTGGTGCCCCCAACATGATTTTTGTGTTGCCTGGTACATTAGATGACTTCATATTCGCACTTAAAGTTTGGTATTTATCCTTTTTATTGATGAAAGTTGATCATCCATCTCTCATCTCATCTTTCGATTCAGATAATGATGCCCAAACATATAGATCATCTGTCATTTGCTCATAAAGCGTTGAAATATTAGGGGTTTTTGTGCCTTGACATACCTAGGTATGCATAAACTGTTGTCACCTCATCATCAATGATGAATTGGACCTACATAGCTCTATTAGGAAGTGAAACAACGAGTTAATTTCTTTCAATTGATGATGTTTCTTCTGTGGAAGTGGAAGAATTCAATAATTGTGATGGTTTCTTAAGTTTTATGGGAGACAACGATTGTACTCCTTTATTTGAAATTAGTATAGGGTCAAAAGATCCAAAAGTGGCCATTTTCACATTTGCAGTTGTTGTATTTTCACCAAAATTGAGTTTGATTTTCTTCTCATTCAGTAGATAAAGAATCTCTTCCTTTAAGATAAAGTAATTTCAAGGGGATAGCTAACAATTCGATGATATTTGAGATATTTTGGATTACAACCATTCCTACTTCTTCTAGTCTTTTAGGCTTTGGGAGCTCGATAAGCTTTAATTCGAGCAGCTGATCAAAGATATCAAAAATTTCAGCATTAGAGAAGGGATACTTCTTCCCTTCAATTTCTTTCAAACTCAGTCTTTTCTTCTGTTAGATATGATATTGAGTGAACTTAGCATTAAAGTATGTATCTGACCTTTTATTAGGTATCTTCATTGGTGCAATGGCAATTGCCATAGCTTCCTCTGCTTTGAAAGGTTTTACATTTTTATTTTGATGAGGATCACTTATCAAGTGACTTCTATGTCTGGCAATTTGGATCTCCAAGTCATGGGCTCGTGTTGCAAGTTCTTCGAAAGTATGAAGCATATTTTCCTAGAGGCTATAGAGTAATCCCCAATGCATCCCTTGGACACACATATCAATCAAAGAACTTTCACTAATGTGCTCATTGCAGTTGAGAATAACACTCCTCCAATGCTCGATATAATCGATGACAGATTCATCTCTTCTTTGTTTTGTCCCTGCAAGTTCAGGAAGACTTATCATAAGTCAAGTGCTATAGAAACGAGTTAGAAACTCTCGTTCAAGTTGGTCCCAACTATCAACAGTCTCGGCTGTAAGATCTGTGTACCAGTCGAATATGGTACCTCTGAGAAAACGAACGAATTGTTTCACCATCAAATTGTTGTAGGTGTCAGCATTATTGCAAGTTTCAATGAAATGTGCAACATGTTGTTTTGGGTCACCATTTCTATCAAACTGTTGGAACTTCGGAGGTTGGTAGCTTATAGGTATTTGCATCTCATCAATTCTTTGGCTATATGGCTTGATAAATACCAATGAAGATTGTTGAGCTCCTCCATATTGGGGTTGGATCATATCTGCAATCATATATTGGAGTTGTTGGACAGAGAGTGCAACAACGAAGATCTGAGAAGAATCTCGCATGACATTTTGCATAATGGCTCGATCATACTGCTCTTACTTCTATTGCTTTTCTAAATACTTCTGATTTTTTAGTGTTTTGGTACCAGATGAGTTGTTGAAGATGTTCTTTAGATGAAATGACTTCTGTCACCATTATAGGCATATGCATATTGAAGGCTGAGGAATAATCACCCCACTTTTGCTTAGGAGAAGTCTTATAGTAAGATTTAGTCCTTTAGCCTTTGCAGAAGTGTGTGTCAGGTAGAGACTCGTTCGTTTCTTCCTCCAGATCGATAGAATAATGGATAGGTTGTCTCTTATTGGTTGGAAAAGCCTTTCTTATACTTTGCCTAGATCGATGCTCCATCGGTGGCAAAAGTTGAGATTTGCCCACCTTTGTTCTGGCACAGATTGTTGGAATTGACTTCTCGACTAGGTCCACTGACTTGTCGATGGGAGGAATCGCGATGTCTTTGGTTGCCATTGTTTTCAGGCTTGTTGAATTTTTAACTTGAGAGATGAGAAGAAGAGAGGGTCCCACTGGGCGTGCCAAAATTTGTAACAAAAAAATTTCGTGTATAAATTAACACAAAATAAAGTCAAGTTATAATAGTCAATTTGATTGACTTTAAATAAAAGATGTAGTGTTGACTCTCTTTGGCGTGCTTTTCATGTGCACTGTCCTCTGATTCTCAATGGATTTAATGATGATAAAGGCTTGACCGACATGTTTCTCAATATTTGATTTGGTGTTGACTTTGGTAGATTTGGTGAAGACAAGGGCCTGACCAGGTTGTTTCTCAATCTTTGATTTGGTAATATTTTGGTAGATTTATTGAAGACGAGAATCGGATTGACGTGATTCTTGTTCTTCAATCTTTGATTTGATGAATTTGTTGAAGACAAGGGTCAAATTGACATGAATCTCATTCTTTGATCTTTGATTTGGTGGATTTGTTGGATCTTCTCACCGTTCTTTACGTTGAATGGCTTGAAGGTGATTTGAATATCTTGAAGAAAGACCTTGATGGTTTGTTTTTCTCCTCTTGAGATGGATTTGCAGGACTTCGATTAGGGGTAGACTGTAGCAAAACTTTGCTGTTCTTCTTCCCTTCTCCTCCTGATATGGACTTTGGTAGAGCTTCTTGATTTTCCCTTCTCCTTGGCTTCTCTCCTTGTTCTTCCTTCTTTGCCTCCTCCTTAGGATTCTTTTTCAGACCTCTATTTATAGTGGTAGGAGTAGTTATTCATATAAGGGTGGTAGTTATCCATATAAGGGTACTTTTACCTAATTACCCTTATGTAGGCTTTAGGTAGTGGGCTATCCATAAATTTGTAGGCTTTAGTTAATTTATGGAATTTAATTCCAACCCACTTTACCTTTTAAAAGTTTATTTAATTTGGGCCTATTGAATTTAACTCCATTTTAATTTAATTTAACAAGCTTGATTAATTGAATTTGGGTTTGTATTATTGAGGCTATGAAATTTAGGTCCAGTTAAATTTAATTTGTCAAGCCTTGTTAATTAAATTTGGGCTTGTATTATTTAGGTTATGAAATTGAGGTCCAACCCAATATAATTTATCTATTTTATTTGAGGTCAATTATAGACATTAATTTGTTAATTTTTATAATGTTTACACATATGTCAACATTTCGCGCCATCACTAAGCATGTTATAGTATTTTCAATTCAATAACATAATTGAGTTCCTAAGCATTTTATCAAACACTTAGTAGGCAACATTATATAAATACATATCATGCCTAAACAATACATTATTCATGAAATTCATATCAAGCAATTTCATCAAACCCAAATCATACAAGAATTGATTTTAACATATTCTCATATCCATTTTCTACATTCTAATAACCCTAAGTATGTGTTATACATGAAAATTTATCTCTAACACTACCTATTTCATATATCTGCGTATTAGAAGCTCCAAAAACCCAAAATCAAGACTCCTAAGCTTGATCCCAAAAATACTATCTTTGAGATTTTAAAGAAGGCACAATCGTTGGTATGGATGCGTAGCTCTTGTCTAGTAGAACGACTTTAACTTTTGGCTTGAATAAATCCGACGATTGGATCTTGGCTGATCAAGGGAAAAGGGTTGGAGAGAGCTTGAGTTTTTTTCTCTTTCTTTCTCTGTGGAAATTGTTGAAGAAATGGGGAATAAAATATAGTTTTCTTCCCTTTTTATACTCCTTAAACACTTGGCCTTCTTTGCGTCACACGTCTCACTTCATTTGATCCAATTTTATCTTGAATCAATTAAATCTTATCCCATTTTAAGTTTATTGTATTTTTATTGAACTAACCTGGGTTTCACAAAAAAATTTTGTTCATGTTTATTTTAGTCACATGACGTCCGATTTCATCGGAAAACACAAAAAATTCAACTATCTCAAAATTCGATAAAAATTGATTAGGTAATTAGATTTCGACGAGACGAATTTGACGGTGAAATTTGTTTTATCATCCGAGTTCTAAAAAATAAATTGAGTTTTTAACCCGTACTGTAACGACTAACTACCACTTTACCCCATTTTAATAAACTTTAATTTTTCTGGGGTTTTACAAATATAATGAAATAAATGTAGTTCGAATGCAAACAAAATTTAGATCTAATGAAAACAAAATGTAGATCTAATGAAAGAAAAATATAGATCTAATGATGTTAAAAATTCTTTAAGGGTCCGTTTGTTTAGCAAGAAAATGCTAGAAAATACAAGAAAGAGAAAATTTTAATATTTTACATGCGTTTGTTTAGCATGAAATAGAAAATGATAGAAAAAATAATTTTCTCTCATGTTTAAATTTTCTCACATCTAACTAACTTTTTTTTTCTTGCAAAAAACACAAGAAAAAACAAGAAAGTTGTATTCAATAACTTAACTTTCCATTTTACCCTTATTTTTCTTAAAATATTCAATTAGTTGTTAATTTTAAAAAAATGTGTACAAATTAGGCTAATCATATAATTTGGTTTAGAGATTAAGGTTCAAATCACTATTTTTTTCTGAATTAGGTTAGGAGCCAATTTTTTTAAAATTTGAATAATAAAAAATATTTTTTTCTTCTTTAGACAGAGTTAAAATACTTAAGGATAATTTAAACAATTAGAAAAATTTTCTTATAACTTTCATTTTTTTCAAACAATGGAATGAGATTATTTTAAAATTTTCTTAGAAATTTTGCATGCTTACCAAATACATGCACGAAAATATATTTTCTTTCACTTCACTTTTTACCTCTTTCACTTTCCATCATCTTTTTCTTGCTAACCAAACGGACCCTAAAAATATTGTATGTACAGAGAGAGAGAGAGAGAGAGAGAGAGAGAGAGCTTGAAGAAGCGAGAGTCACTCGGTCACCCAGGAGGGAAGGAGAGGCAGCAACATACTGTGCAACGAAAATGAAAAAATGAGAAAAAAAGTGAAATGGGGGTGGGTTTTGGGTACATTTATAGAGTGGCAGGTCAATGTTAGGTTTCAAACGGGTTAATCGAGTTCATGTCGATCCGATTAGATATACGGGTGAATTTGGGTTAAACCTGGACACGACACATTAATTATTCATGTTGGTGGGTCATGTTATGTGAAACTCGGAAAAATTTGAAATTTTTTTTTTAAAAAAGGGCAAAATGGTAATTTGCCATTATAGTGTGAGTTAAAATTTTGTATTTTTTTGGACCTCGGATGATGAAATGGACCTCACCGTTAGATTTGTCTTGCGAAATCTAGTTACTTAGACAAATTTTGTCAAATTCTGAGATAGTCGGATTTTTCACGTTTTTCAAGGTGACGGGTGTCCGGTGACCTCCAAAAATAAAATTTTTATAAAAATTTTGAAATTTAGAAAATATTTTAAATAAAGTTCATATAAAATATTTTGAACTTAAACCGGTACGAAATTTAATCGTTTCGGAGCGAAAAACGGATCCGAACAAAAGAGGACACTTGACGCGATGAGGGCCAAGTCTTTAGAATTATAAATAGGGGTAAAATATCTGAAATATCAGCTTTTTCCTCCCCTATGACCGGCTGTATCAGAGATTAAGAAAGAAAAGAGAGCAAAGAGGGAAAAACTAAAAATCTTAAGCTTTCTCCTTCGATTTCTCGAAGATCCATCGGCCGGAATAGCTTGAGCCAAGAATTAAAGTTGCTCTACACGATGAGGGCTATGCGTGGGTACAAAGAACGAAGATTTTCACCGAAGATCAAACGGCGAAATTTTAGAGAAATCAAAGTCTTAAGCTTTTGGGGGTGTTCTTGGAGGTTCTAGTATTCATTTACGCTTCAAGAGGTAGGATTTTTCTACTTTGATTTATTCTAACCTATGGTGTTCATAGGAGAGGGGTTTAAGCATGTGGGGTTGTATAATCTTTGCATGAGGTTGGTGTTTTGGTGGATATGAGAAATGGATGGAATATACATTCTATCTTGAAGTGGTTTTGTTTCTTGTAATATGTGGTTACTTGAAATGATTTGTAAAAATCACTTAGTATGATTTCTTGAGCTATGTGGTTACTTGGAATGGTTATGTGAATATATGACTTGAGTGCCTTTAAGGTGTTTGATAAAATGCATTTGTGAAATAAAGTGTGTTAATTGCATGAGATTATGTTATAACATGCTTGGATAATGTGGTAATGAGAAATCATATGCTTATGATATGATTTATGATTGAAATGTACTTGTTGATATATGCATGTTTTGATATATATTGACATTGTGACAAATATGGTATTTATATGCTTAGGATATAATTTACCATAGATGTGTTGAAAATTATTCATATGTGATTCATAGCATATTGAACATTATGTTGTTGTGCAATGGTGCATCACATTGCATATGCACGGAAACATGACATTACATTCATGGGCATGAGTCATGAGTGTGAGTGTGAGTGTGTGTATGCATGGTTAATCAAACACCATTCTTGGTGATTGATGGGTGGACACGGAAAAGTTGGGTTGAAAATCCGAATGAGTCACATGGTTGCATGAAAGAAAAACTTATGTCGGGTATAGTAAGAAGGGGTAGATTCCCTCCTCGGGTGCAAGACCTTGTGGTGAAATTCCGGAAAAGTGTAGTATGGTGTACGGAACTGGCGGTATAAAATCCAAAATCCGTTTCCCAACAAGACACAAGATTTTGATTTACAAAGTACTCATACAATGAGTAACACCCATCAATAATTTGGTTTTATAATAAAACAATTTTTATTTCAAACGATCATTTGGTGGATTTTTTCGTCAATTGACGGATTCAGTATACCTTGGCATTGCATTGTGTCGTGGGAGTCGTTGATGACTTGAGTTTAAGTGCATGAGTGAGTATCATCTTATTTCATGGCATGACATGATTACATTCCACATTTAATGCATATTCTTGTATGGAATGATTGTTAAATGTTGTTTGTTGCTTATACACACCACATATGCACCTAAGGTGGAGAGTAGCCTCTGTAGGGATTATTCTATTGGGCGTTGACTCACCTTATACAGGAAAACATTTTAGGTGGGAGAGATATACCGGTGGGTGGCTCCACTTTGGACCCTCATGTTTGAAGAAAGCCAAATGTGACTTTATTTTGTGTTAATGTAAAATATTTGTAGAAATAATGTTTTGGGTAATTAATCTTTTGTAAATAATTGTAATAGAACTTATATAGACTCTTATTAAACTAACCTTGCATGTGTTGATATAAATATGAATAATTGGACCCGGTGTGACTATTGTTTACTTATAATTGGATATGGTGTGGTCATTGTTGAATATTGAACCTCGGATAAGTCTTGTTATTATATTATTGAACAAGTTGAGTTTTGGGTAGAGCTTCCCGTACAAAGGAGGCTCTGCCTGAATTTCATCAAAATTATGGTTCCCGATTAATGGAGCATAATGACGTGATGTCGAATTACTCGGTATCCACGGGTTGATGGGTAATCAACAGATCCCCGGATTTTGGGGTGTCACATGTTTTACCCGGATTTGTGTTAAAAAATAGTCAACTCAAACTCATTCATTCATGTTGTGTTCTCGTGTCGTGTCAAAATTTGTCACCATCAGAAGAAGTAGTTGAGCTACTAAATTCAACAAATCTTGTCGGGATTCATTCTCCGCAGACCAAAGGTCATAATCCCCAAATACGGCAACCGTTTTCCACTTATCCACTAACATGTAATTGATTTCTCCACACGACTTCCACCTCAATGGATTTTCCAAAAAATCATCAAATGGTAAATATCAAGCCATAAACCTCTATTTCTATCTATATTAGTGTTTTTATCTGATGCAATCCTAGTTGTTTGACGTGGTATATATTAGTACTTTTCGTTTCATCTGACTTTTCTGCTTTTAATATTGATATTCATTGGTATGTTTTGTTAACACATTCTTTCATTACATGTTTATTGTTTTGGCACTTCATCACAAAAAAAGGGGAGGAATGTTTTGTTTGGAACACTAGGAATGATTCACATCACATTTATACCAAGAGAAAGATCACTAAGGGGAAAGCATACTGTTTTTGCATGCCTATTTGGCTCTTAGCATGATGCTATGCCTATTTTTTCATTACTCTTAGTGCTTCACTGTATCCCTACCTTATACTTGTGATTCAGATTTACTTATTCTCAAATCTCTATGCATTTCACAAGATATTTGGCTCGAGCAATGTGAAACACTAGTTGACAAACAAAACTAAGTTCTTGGGAGGATTTTGTTCAAATCTTTTATTTCCAACATTTTGACGATGTACGTGAGCAGAGGGGATTTTTGTTTTGAAGATTAACGAGTAGTATTTTCTTTCTTTGAAGGCAAAGTATATTTTGTTACGGAATTCCCAAAGAGGGTTATTGTTAAGATTCTATAGGGTTGGTTGGATCTCATGAGTCACATTATAATAAATCTCCATTTGAGTTTTTGAGTTGTTAAGTCCAATGGTCATGATACTTACTGTTGTATATTATGCAATCTACTATTTCAAAAGTCAAAGCACTAAGTCTTGCACTGTGGGTTAGTGATTTTATCATAAGTATTTATATTTCTTTCCTTATATTGCTATTGACCAAACACTTTAACACGTGCAAGATCAATGGCTGATTCGCCAACTTCCCTCTCTATCATTTGACCGATGGACCCTTAAATCACGCCATTGAAATATTCTTTCCATTTGCCAACTTATGTCCAACTATAATTTGCTTCCTTGGAGGTACAATTCCAGAACATGGAAAAGAGAAACCCACTCAGACTTTCTGAACGTGCAAGCCAAAGTTCACAAACCAAAAGCCTTTTCCTCCTTTTTTCATTATATATGTGAAACCCATCTTCTTTTGAAGCAATTACTTGAAGTTCTAACAACTCTGGGCAATCAAAATTCAAGCTATTCCTGGCCCACCACACTACAAGACCACGTTTGTAGATACCATGGTCTTGCTGAACTCAAATTCGTGCTCCGAGGGGCAAAATATATCCTTAAGGATAGTGATTACTTTTGGCTTAACCAATAGATTTCTCTGGTCTTTTTATAATATTGTGTTATTATATCCATACCATCACATATTTTACCACAATTTTAAGGATAGATCATGGATATGGATGCTACTTTCCTCACTACTAAGGCTTTCCCTGAAACCTCTAAAATTGGGACTTTTAGTGGACATTTTTTCAAAAGACGATAAGAGTGAGTTTTTCTGCCTTAGAAGTCCTAGGGCGGGCCTCTTCCGTGTTACAACCAAAGCCTAGGGAGGGAATAAAAAATTATGAGAAATTACTCAAAGGGTGGGAACAATAAGCCTTGTATGCACACAATCCTTAGCACCTTAGCTAATGTTCTATTCGATGTTTATTGTCCTTTTAAAGATACTAGGAACATTTGGGAGTTTATGGATAAGAAATGTATTATTGAGGATGCTCGAACCCAAAATTTGCTATTGGGAATTTTCTGCACAACCAGATGACTCATGAAAAGACATTCAATTCCAAACCAATGAATACCATAGGCTACTAGAAGACTTCAAGAATGGAAACATTAAGTTCAAAAGGAATTTGTTATAGGAGCTCTAATTAAAAAGCTATATGAGTCATGGGAAAACTACAAACAATCTCTAAAACAAAAGAGAAATATATGTCACTAGAAGATGTTATAGTCCACATTGTTAGAAAATTGCTCATTTGTATTGACTTATTCCCTGAAATCATAATGTAAATCTCAACCTAAATTCATGGTCATGATTCTTCAAGTTTAAGATATGAAAGTTACACGAAAAAAAGACTTCAAGCTTTAAGTCACAACACAAAGATCTCCCTTGATTCTTCAAAGCTTAGGGAAGGTAATGGCCTTAGAACCTTGGTAATTTTACTTTGACTTATTAGGCTATAATTAAATTTGATTTAGGATGATTCGTGAATGACTCACATGCTTTTTCATAAAAACACTTTTGAAACATCAAACTTTGTTTTGAAAACATAGATTGTCATGTGTCAAATTCTTATTGAGCAATACTATTTAGTGATCAATAGGGCATGTTTTTATTTTATTTTTGGCTTAAAAACTAGTAGGGATTATCCTCTACTTTGTCGCTTTCGGCTAGAGCGGTCTCTAAACATGTAACATCCGTTTTCTCAGACACATTAATTGATGAATTAATACCACAATTGTATCTCCAAATATAGGGTCATAGTTCTAATTATCTCAATGTTAGATCATATTTGTAATTGACTAATTTTGTGGAGTCCAATGTAAATCTCAACCTATTCCATGATCATGATGCTATAAAGTTTAATATCCGAAAGCGTCATTGAAAGGAGGAGACTAGACGTCAAAGCAATATCATTCAACCTTTGTATGCACATTCATACTTAAGACAAGGTAAAGACCTAGACACCTAAGATGACAAGTTTTTGGCCAATACCATTTTATGCTCAAGAGGTCAAGTTTTTGCATGGTTTTATGCTTAAAAACTTGTAGGGATCGATCTATGTTTGCTAGCATTCGCTAGAGCGATCTCTTTATGACTTAGGGAATGAGAAAATGCCATAGAAGGTAGCATCGGGATTGCTCTATGAGCTTGCTCAAGCGGTCCTTCATGGTCACTTAAGTGATGCTTATGGTCGCTCGAGAAGTTATTGCCTTAGTTAGTGCTGCAACATGATTTTTATTCTAGTGACAACTGCCCTATGACCGCCCTCCCATCGATTGATTAGTCATTTGCAAATTTGAGTTTTCGTATTTATTAAGACTACCTTTATTCTGGACCTATAAATAGGGAGAGTCTTTTCCACACATAGGTTAAGCTTCTTGTGAGATTCCTAAAAGAAAAAAAAAAATCATCTTTGTCCCTTGAGAGCTTCCACCATAACTTAGATCTCTAAGACCCAAAAGGCTACCACTAGAGATTCTACCTAATCTCACAATTTAGAGAAGAAGAATTTGTGGGTTGATAAACCAACTGGTGTGTGCATACCAAAGATCGTTGGCATGCCCAAGATTGCCCGATGCCTAGACAAATCGTGCGGCGGGGAGGTTCAAGTGAAGCTACACTAGACATAAAAAAAGTACCTTTGACAGAGACACAATAAGGAAAGTAGTATCTAACTATGGTATTGGTTGCGGTATAGGCTTGCGTACTTATATTTTGAATTAGAGACTAGTGGATTAGGATTTGGTGAACCAAGAAGGTTCCCCACAATTTTTCTTGAGGAGGGTTTCCATGTTAACAAATTATTTGTGTTTTTATTGTCTATTGTACACACTTGTGATTGTTTTCACACATATACACTATGTGTTTGTTGGAATGATTGTTTGAATATTCATCCATACATAGTTGTGTAATTGGGTTTGAAATTTGGGATCGCCGTGAGATTGATTGTGAGTGAATTAATTTAATATTAATTAAAATTAATTGTCATGGTTAATTTGGGTTGTGGTGACTAAAGAAGTTCTCACATTAATTGCTATATTTTTGTGAGATGAGGTAATTGTGGTAGGTTAGGTTTTAATTGGTAATCAATTAGGTCAAAATTCAAAAAATCTATTCACCCCCTTTCTAAGTAAAGTTTCTATTGCTCCACGTGTATAATTGTGAGGGAAAATCCACATCAAGTTCCCCATCCTAGAACCATAATTGATATCAGAGCGTGGTAACCTTGGGTACCTAGGCACCAAGTAGGCATTTTTTATTTTTTCTTACTTGCCTAGTTTTCCTTGAAGAGATCTATCATTATTTCTAGTTAGTCTTGAATGGATTCTCAAAAGGAAGGTGGTTGAATTGGAAGACCACCATTCTTCAATGGATTGAACTTTGAATATCAAAAATCTTGCATGAGAGAATTTGTTAAATGAATTGACGAGAGAGTATGGATGACCACCCAAGAAGGTTGGAGCCCTCTTACCGTCACCATACAAGTCGAAGGTGGTGAAGTAGTGATTGAAGTGAAATCCCCGAAGGTCTAGACTACAAATGAGAATAAGTCAACAAGGTGAAATGCAAAAGGCTTGATTGTTATATTCAGTGACACCAAATGAGTTTCGAAGGATCACAAATTGTAAAACTTCAAAGGAAGCATGAGACATCTTGATTTTTTCCCACGAAGGGATTTCTATGGTGAAGATGTCTAGACTCTAAAGGTACACCTCTTAGTCCCAGATTTTGAGGATGTAAGATGATGAAATATTTAGTGAATTTTATGTTAAATTATGTGATATTGTAAATTCATCATCTGCATTAGGTACAAAGGTTAGCGATGTGGCCATAAAGTAAAAAATTTTGAGATCTCTACCCGAGAGATTTCATGCTAAGGTCACATCCTTAGAAACAATTGTCAAAATGAAATTGGTATCGGTGGAAGACACAGTTGGGCATATATTAACCTTTGAGATGAACCTTCCATCCTTAAAACAAGCTAAGTGCATTGTCTTGAGGTTGAGAAATCAAGAAGGAGTCAAATCTGGGTCATCTCAATTAGGAGAGGAGGACCTAGGCTTAATTATAAAAAAGTTCAAAAAATACTTTAAGACTAGAAATGTGGAGTCCTCAACAAGAGGTTGAGAGAGAGGGACAAGGCTTCCAATGCTTTGAATGTCAAGGATTTGAACATATTGCATTGAAATGCTTGAATAAAAAGAAGAGAGATTCGGCCAAAGCCAAGAGGAGAGCTATGAAGGCCACATGGAGTGATAGTGAAAGTGAATTAAACTTGAGTGTTGATTCCTCTTCTAATGATGATGAAGGGAACTTTACAGCTTTTATAGGTACACTATCTTCTCTCCCTAGAGAAATTTCCACGAGTGAAGTTGGAACAAGGACTACCACAAAAGGTAGATGACTTGGACAAGAAAATCCCCATATGTGTGGAGAATGTTATTTGTTATGAGGATATACAAGATTTATATGATCAATTATATGTGCAATTCCTCAAGCAACAAGAGAAGGTGCTCTCCTTGATTGGTCAGTTTAACTCAGGTAAAGAAGAGACAAGAGCACTTCAAGTGGACTTGGTGAAGTCCAAGGCCCAAATATGTGGCCTAGAGGATGAGAAGAAGTCTATCCTTGATCGAGTAAGCTTTCTTGAGAGAGAGTGTCATGAACTTGTTAGACAAAGAAGAATCTTTAGTTAAAATGTGTCAAACATGATAAAGATCTTCATGAATCAAATGAACTCTCAAAGAGACTTCCTGGATGCAATAAAAAGTTTGATAGAATGTGATGATGAATTATTTTTCCAGTAGTCTGCACAATTCCGACATGTCGAGATGCTCGAAAAAGAAGGTTAGAAGGGCACTGGAGTGTTTTTTGGTGTGACCCCTTCGATGGTCAAGTTAGTATGTGGGAGAGATGAAGGAAAAACACTGTTCTATTGCTTGAATATGACTTGCGTACCTCTGTTTTTGAGTTTTTTGAGAGCTATTTATACCTCCCTGGAGGTAATCATTGTGGAAGGTGGGCCCCTTGGAGAGGAAGTCCCCACTGGCCCATTTGGAAGGTG